>ML408124.1:0-33693 GCA_005239525.1 Nicotiana knightiana | reverse complement strand
AATTCCTATATTACTTGTCGACCACGTACACTTGCGTGTGCATTGGGAAATCAACCAACACCGTGCTGAAGTCCAAAACATGGTAAGGGTCACCAACATACCTTCGGAACATCGAAACATGGAATACTGGATGAATACTCGATAAACTGGGAGGCATAGCAAGCCTATAAGCCACCTCCCCAATCCTCTGAAGCACCTCAAATGGCCCAATAAACCTGGGACTCAGCTTTCTTCTCTTCCCGAATCTCATAACACCCTTCATGGGTGACATCTTCAGCAACACCTTATTCCCAACAATAAAAGACACATCTCGGACCTTCCGGTCCGCATAACTCTTCTGCTTAGACTGCATCGTGCGAAGCCGATCCTGAATCAACTTTGCTTTACTCAAAGCATCCTGAACCAAGCTTGTGTCCAATAGCCTAGACTCGCCCGGCTCAAACCAACCAACTGGAGATCTGCACCTCCTACCATATAAAGCCTCATACGGGGCCATCTGAATACTCGACTAATAGCTGTTATTATATGCAAACTCCGCTAGTGGCAGAAACTGATCCCATGAACCACCAAAGTCAATCACACAAACACGCAACATATCCTCCAAAATCAGAATGGTGCGCTCCGACTGCCCGTCGGTCTGAGGATGAAACGTTGTGCTCAACTCAACCTGAGTACCCAACTCTCTCTGCACGGCTCTCCAAAACTGAGATGTGAACTGAGTGCCTCTGTCGGAAATGATAGAAACTAGAACCCCATGCAATCTGACAATCTCCCTGATATAAATCTCAGCTAACCTCTCCAAAGAATAAGTAGTACTAATAGGAATGAAGTGCGCGGACTTGGTCAGCCGATCCACAATAAACCATATAGCATCATACATCCTCGAAGTCTGTGGGAGTCCAACTACGAAGTCAATGGTGATCCGCTCCCACTTCCACTCCGGAATATCAAAACTCTGAAGCAAGCCACATGGTCTCTGATGCTCATACTTGACCTGCTGACAGTTGAGACACCGAGCCACAAACTCCATAATATCCTTCTTCATCCTCCTCCACCAATAATGCTGCCTCAAATCCTGATACATCTTCGCGACACCCGGATGGATGGAATACCGCGAACTATGAGCCTCTGCTAGAATCAAATCTCGAAGCCCATCTACATTGGGCACGCAAATCCGGCCCTGCATCCTCATGACCCCATTTATCACCAATAACCACATCCGTGGCATCACCACAACGGACCCTATCCTGAAGAACAAGCATATGTGGATCATCATAATGGCGTGCTCTAATCTGATCATAAAGAGAAGACTTGGAGGCTACACAAGTCAACACCCGCGGGGGCTCTGATCGATCCAATCTCACCAACTGACCTGTTAAGCCTTGAATATCAAGGCCTAATGGCCGCTCTGCTACTGGAAGGTAGGCTAAACTCCCCAAACTCGCTGCTCTGCGACTCAAGGCATCGGCCACTACATTGGCCTTCCCCGGATGATATAAGATTGTGAGGTCATAATCCTTGAGGAGCTCTAACCAACTCCTCAAACCCAAATTCAAGTCTTTCTGCCTCAGCAGATACTGCAAACTGCGATGACCAGTGAAAATCTCACACTGCACCCCATACAAATAATGCCGCCAAATCTTCAAGGCATGAACAATGGCAGCTAACTCAAGATCGTGCACTGGATAATTCTTCTCATGCACCTTCAACCGTCTGGAAGTGTAGGAAATCACCCTCCCATCCTGCATCAATACCGCTCCCAAGCCAACTCTTGAAGCATCACAATAAACTGTGTAAGAACCCGAACCAGCAGGCAAAACTAGTACTGGAGCTATAGTCAATGCTGACTTGAGCTTCTGAAAGCTCTCCTCACACTCATCAGACCATCTGAATAGAGCACCCTTCTGGGTCAATCTGGTCAAGGCGAAGAAATAGAAGAGAATCCCTACACAAACCGACAGTAATAACCTGCCAAACCAAGGAAACTCCTAATCTCTGTAGTGTACGACGTTCTGGGCCAACTCTGCACCGCCTTTTTCTTCTTTGGATCAACCTGAATCCCCTCACTAGACACCATGTGCCCCAAGAAAGCTACCAAACCAAGCCTAAACTCACACTTGGAGAATTTCGCATAAAGTTTCTCCTCCCTCAACCTCTGTAACACATCTCTCAAATGCTGAGCATGCTCTTCCTGGCTACGAGAATAAACCAGGATGTCATCAATGAACAAAATGACGAAGGACTCAAGATAAGGCTAAAACACGATGTTCGTCAATTGCATGAACGCAGCTGGGGCATTGGTCAGCCCAATGACATAATCAAGAACTCGTAATGACCATATCTGGTCCTGAAAGCAGTCTTCGGAATATCAGATTCCCAAATCCTCAACTGATGATACCCAGATGTCAAATCAATCTTGGAAAACACTCTGGGTCCTNAAGGTGACACACTAGGCCGAATGAACCCCTTATCCAGGAGCTCCTGAAGCTGCTCCTTCAATTCCTTTAGCTCCGCTGGTGCCATACGATATGGTGGAATAGAAATAGGCTGAGTGCCTGGCACTAGGTCAATACCAAAATCAATATCCTTGTCATGTGGCATGCCTGGCAGGTCTGCAGGAAACACATCCGGAAAGTCACGGACCACAGGAACTGAATCAATAGCGGGAGTCTCACCACCGACATCCCTCACAAAAGCCAAATAATACAAACACCCTTTCTCAACCATGAGCTGAGCCTTCAGGTAGGAAATCACCCTGCTAGGCATATACTCTGAAGAACCTCTCCACTCAACCCTCGGACACCCCGGCATAGCTAAGGTCACGGTCTTAGCGTGACAATCAAGAACAGCATGGCATGGAGATAACCAATCCATGCCTAATATCACGTCAAAAGCAACCATGCTGAGTAACGGTAGGTCCACTCGAATCTCCAGACCCCCAATAGATATAATGCACGACCGATACACACGGTCAACAACAATAGTATTGTCCACCGGAGTTGACACATGAACAGAGGTGACCATAGACTCATGGGGCATATCCAGAAAACCGGCAAAATATAAAGAAACATAGGAATATGTAGAACCAGGGTCAAACAAAGCCATTGCATCACGGCAACAAACTGAAACAATACTTGCGATCACGGCTTCTGAGGCCATAGCATCTGGCCTGGCTGGAAATGCATAAATGTGAGCCTGACCTCCCCCTGCTCGACCTCCCTCTCTAGGGCGACCTCTGGCTGACTTACCACCACCCCTGGTTGCCTGGGCCGATGGTGAAGTAACTGGAGTTGAAGTCGAGGGTTGGACCCTCTGCTGAGAAGATCCACTAGAACAGCGGGGACACTACCTCCACACGTGCCCGAACTCTCCACACTCAAAGCAACTCCCTGGAGCTCGAGGCGGGGACTGATAGAAACCCCTAGCACCTGTACGGACACTGAAAGACTCATGCATAAAAGAACCCTGAACTGGAGGTGCTCGATCTGCACTCTTAGCTGGGAGGGAACCAAATGAAGTTCGTCCTGACTGAGAACCATGGGGACCATGCCCCGAGGAGGCACCACTATATGCTGGACGGCTTGACCGAGGAGGCCTGAATGAACGGCCCCTATCCTGCCGAAATTATCCCCTAAAAGGAGCACCACTGGAACTGCCCGAACCACGAGGCCTCTTGGCCTCCCTCTCCTCCTGCTCCTGGCGGTGAAAAAACTCAATATCTCGAGCTATGTCAATAACCTACTCGAATGAATGACCCGATACTCTCTCCCCAGTCATAAGCAACCAAAGCTGATAAGAAAGACCATCCACAAACATCCTCACCCTCTCCCTATCACTAGGGACAATCTCAGAAGCATACCTAGCCAACTCGGAGAACCTTATCTCGTACTGAGTAACTGATAACTCTCCCTGGCATAGCTGCTCAAACTGCCTGTGCTGCTCTTCTCTGTGGGACTGAGGAACATACTCCTCCAAAAAGATCGTGGAGAAATGCTGCTAGGTAAGAGGTGCTGAACCAACCGATCTACGCCTCTCGAATGACTCGTACCAGGTAAAGGCAGCACCCGCAAACTGAAATGTAACAAATGAGACCCCACTAGTCTCCAAAATACTCGTGGTATGCAGTATCCTCTAGCACCTATCAAGAAATGCTTGGGCCTTCTCGCCCTCTATACCGCTAAAAGTCGGAGGCTGAAGTCTGCTGAATCTCTCCAACCTGCCCTACTCATCCTCAGGCATAGCAGGGACCGCATAATCCTGAACCAGAGCAACTGGCTGAGCTGGGGCTGCTCCCGGTGCCTGAATACCCTGTGCAGCCTGCTCAGGTGCCCGGGCAGCTGGAGTCTGGTTGCCTCCCCCAGCCTGAGCTGTGGTGGCAATAGAAGACATGGCAACGGCCTGAGCCAAACTGGTGCATACTGTCAATATATCTGAGACAGGGCCTCATCAAGACCCGGAATAACCATAGGGACTGTTGGTGCCTGAGCCTGTCCCGCTGGGACACCATCGGCGGGAACATGATCATGATCGATAGGGGGATCCGGAGGTACTGCCCCAGCTATTGCGCGTGATGTCCCCCTAGCTCTACCACGGCCTCGACCGCGGCCTCGACGTCCCGCTGGTCTAGCCGGTGACTGGTCACTCTGATCGCTGCGGCGGGTCCTCACCATCTGTGAGAGAATGAAACAACGTAAGTTAAGATTCCAAGAATCAATAAATCAGCACGAAAGACTCCAAGAAAGATAGAAACGTTTTCTAAAAGTTCGGTAGCCTATCGAAGATAAGTACAGACATCTCCGTACCGATCCGCAAGACTCTACTAAACCTGCTCATGATCGTTGAGTCCTATGTAACCTAGGGCTCTGATATCAAGCTGTCACGACCCCAAATCCTATACCGGTTGTGATGGCGCCTATCGTGGAACTAGGCTAGCCAATGTATCACATGTTCACAATTTCTTTTAAAATCTCATTTCCAAAATCTGAGCATTTCATAAATATACAGAAACTACTGAATAAAGTAGGTCAACATTAAACAATACTGCCAACCCCATAACCCAGAGCCAACGTGTCATGAGCATCTAAAAGATTAAGTCACAATATACTGTCATAATAAAAAATCTCCGAATCAAATCAAGATACAACGGGGAGGGAAAAACAGATATGTTGCAGTCACTGAACAACTACCTCTATATCCCGCAAATCTGGCTTTGCAGCGGAATAAAGGCTAATGCTCGATATCTACTACTGAATCTGCACACAGAGGTGCGGGGAGTAATGTGAATACACCAACTCAGTAGTAATGAAAATAAATCATGTCTGAGCAGCAAGAACACATAAAACCAATGTCATCAAATCACAAGAGGCATAGCCTTACTTTCCAATAGTATAACATAGATGTATGAAATCGTCATGCCTTAAAATCAACTTCCGAAAAACCCTTTTAAAATGTATATTTTTCAACAACTTCAACCGAAATGTTTAGTATAAAAATGAAATGAATCATATAGAGGCCCCTCGGGCGAAACACATTTCATAAGCTCAGCGTGAAAGCAGTAAAGTCATAAACAGCCCCTTGGGCAAAACAAGAATCATAATCAGCCCCTCTGGCATGCCTTACAGTTACTCAGAATCAGTCCCTCAGCACCTCATAGTCCCTAGGCACCTCACAGTCACTCATTCCTCCCAATCGCTCCTCACTTGGCACTTGGCACTTGGCACTCGGCACTCAGTAGGTACCTGCGCTCACTGGGGGTGTGTACAGACCCCGACTTCGGAAGGGCTCCTGCATCCCAAGCGCTAATAAACAAGCCAAATCATGGAATTAATCACTACCAGGTTGTCGGCCTGTCTCATATCATAAATATCCTCACAACCTTGGCGCTCGGCCTCACTCAGTCAGACACTCTCAACATGCCACTCGAGCCATAAATAAAACGGGGTTCTCGACCCAAATAGTATTTACTTTCAAGAAATCGTAATAACATCAAATAGGAGTGTCAACAATTTCACAAGAAAGACTCTAAGTGTAAAATCATAGTTTCAAAGTAGTGAGAATATCAGAAAAATAACTCCAAGGGGTTAAAACATATCGGCACTAGGCCCCTAACATGGCTTACAGCCCAAATATTACACAATTCTTTAGAACATAATTAACATAAGGTTTTGAGTATATATGCAACTTATTAGTCGCCACGGAGAGGACCTAGCCCAATCCAAAAGTCAGTACGCACCACATACTCGTCATCCGACATGTGCTCCATTCTAAAAACAGTAAGAAATACGAACTTCGGGGTTTCATACCCTCGGGAAAAGATTTATAACCATTACTTACCTCTACTGGGCCGCGACACTAGTCCGCAATTCTCCTGCCCCTCGAATTGGCTCCCGATTGCTCCGAATCTAGCCAAAACCAGTTCAACATCATTAATTTATACTCAAGGAACACAACCCAATCGAAAATTATCAGTTTATACAAAAATCTCGAAATTCGGCAAAATACGAGCTCCGGGCCCACATCTCAAAATTCGATAATTTTTACATCATTAGAAACCTCGTCCTCCCACGATTCTATTCATACCAAAATCATCAAAATCGGATCACAGTGACCTATCCAAAACCTCAAAAGAATTTCCAATTCTCCACCCCCTTCTTCCCAACCTTTTCCTACTCAAATCCTTAAATTTCCAAGCCTAATCCGAACAAAATAACATAGCAATGATGTTAGCAACCAAAGAACTCACCTTTGCTGAAGAATCTTGAATTTCCCTCTCTAAATCGCCTTCAAAGGACCCCTCCCGCATGCAAATTGACGAAATATAAGAAATTTTCGCTGAGGGTGCTTTTATACTGTTTCTGCCAAGTCATTTCCGCTCCTGCGGACTATTAGCCGCACCTCCGGTCCCAGGTGCGTACCTGCAGAATCTCACTTAACGGTCTGATCCCGCGCCTGCGACCTTTTCTCTGCACTTGCGACTTCGCAGGTGCGATGCTCCTTCCGCGCCTGCGACATCGCAGCTGCGACAAATTCCTCGCACCTGCGGAAAACTCCTCACTCAGCCAAATCCCGCACCTGTGGAGTCCAGTCCGCTCCTGCGGAACCGCACCTGCGGCTCCCTTTCCGCAGATGCAAAAACACCAGCGACAGCAAATTTACCAAAGTCACTCCAAACTTCCCGTTAACCATTAAAAATCAATCCCGAGCCCCTTGAGGCCCCAACCAAACATACCAACACACCCCATAGAATTATTTCAACTTAGTCGAGCCTTCGAAACACCAAAAACAACACAAAAACACCAAATTGACATCAAATTCAAGCCTATGAACTTTGAAATTTCCAAATTTCGCCAACTACGTAGAAACCAACCAAAACATCTCCGATTGACCTGAAATTATGCAGACATATCCAAAATGACATTAAGAACCTACTCCAACTTCTGGAATTCCATTCTGACCCCGATAGCCTAATTTCCATTGCCGACCGAAAATCGCCAAAAACTAACTTTCGCCAATTCAAGCCTAATTCTACACCGGACATGACAAAAATATTCTGAACACACTCCTAAGTCCCAATTCACCTAAAGAAGCTATATGAGCCATAAAATCTGCATTCCGAGGTCATTTACCAATAAGTCAACTCTCAGTTGACTTTCTCAACTATTAGGCTACTTTAAAAGGCTAAATGCCTAAACTCCCACCATAACCATTTCAGACCCAAACCAACTGACCCAACACATCAAAAACAGGATAGCGATATATATAACAAATGCAAATATGGGGGAAACGGGGTAAATCTCACGGAACGAATGGTCGGGTTGTTACACAGATAGTCCCCGCATTTCTTAGAATGAAGAGATAAGAAATGGTTTTGACCTTTCGCCTCTTCCACACTCCTACTATGACGTCAGTCCCTTTAGAGCATTAAATGATGTGACACGAAAAGCTGCGCAAATGTCGTTATCAACACAATTTTTGAGGAGCCCATGAACCGTCACAGGTTAGGCTTTCCCGCTTTAAGCATGCCCAGAGGGCCTCTATAAATACAACAATCACTTGTCTTTTCATAGTTTTGCATCTTCTTCTTCAAACCTTCAAATTTGAACTAAGTGCTTTCCTTTCATATCTTCTGTCTGTGCACATTTTTCTCGTCTTCTCACTTCAAAACTCGATAGCTATCATGGCAAAAACCTCCAAAACTGTTCCACAAAAGGAAGGGGTTGCTTCTACATCACGCCCGTCTAAGGGCAAGTCCAAAATGGCTCTTACCATCGAACAGTGCATCCCTGGCCCTTTTGACACCATTTCTGACTTTATAATAGAAAATCCCCCTTCTACACCGCGCTGATGCGAGCCCATGTCCCGAAACATAAGTGTAATATCGGGTAATACTTGACTATCACTAGGGGAGGCAGCCCGAGTAGAGATCCCTATGGCTGACGAAACCATAGTCACGCACAAGGCTGGCTTTCTCAGTGTATATACATACCCCTTCACCTTAGGCCCCGTCGATTTCTCTTCTCCACCAGTTGACCCGGTGATTATTGATTTTTTCCATCAATACCGAGTGACACTCGGTCAGATGTATCCTTCTTTTTGGAGGATTGAATATATGTTTTGTCATATCACCAACATGGTCGAGGGAATGACCTTCACCCTCGACCATTTGATCAGATTGTATAGCCCTCGACCTTAGTGTCTTTTGTTCTTATCACCTTATAAGAGTATTTCTTATTCTCTTTTTCAGTAGTCTCGTGGGTGCCTTGGGAGGTCTCCGATCTTGTGGACTGGATTCGAAAGTTGGTAGCTTCCTCGACATATGACGAGCGCAAGTGGCGCGATCTCTCGACGGGCAGATGGGAAGCAAAGCACCACGGTATGAGTCGTATGATATCCCTTTTGATGAACGTTTCCTTATTGTGGGTACTAACACTGACACCGCAGGTGTTGGTGGGTTCTCAGAAATGAGGTCGTGCCCCTTCGAGGAGAGGGAAGGCCCGAGGGAGGACAATAATCAAAAAAGATCCTCTATAGATGAGGACATTCTCGATGAGGCTAGGCCTTCTCGGAGGCATAAAAGAAATGCCGCTTCTGAGGAGAGTTTTATATATGTTGATCATTCTAAGGACGTCTGCTCTCCTCGTGAGGATGATTCACTGTCTACGGCTCGAGCTAGGGGCCCTTCCGAGGTTGCCGATTCTGTCAGGTCGGAGACCTCTAATTTCGAAGAAGAGTTTCCCCGAGAGAGAAGGAGCAAGAGTCCTCCACCATCGTCTGCTTCTGCCTTTGAAGGTACTTCGAGGGATGCTCGGGACCAGGGGCCGCCGGACCAAGTGAGGTTTCGAGTTGGCATACCCCTATTAAGAGAGGTTCAACTGGGGCCAGGCTAGTAGATGCATATTCAACTTTTAAAGAGGCCCAGCAACTCTGTTCTGAGGTGAGTTTTGATTGGCCTTGCTGGATTTTTAGCTATGAATCTTCATTCTTTGAACTGAAGTTTCTCTTTTGTAGGTTTTTGACAAACTCAAGTTCGAGCTGCTTCGCTGTGAGACCCCGTTGCAGGAAGCCTTGGGTAAGAAAAAAGCTCTCAAGCTTCTTTGCAATGAGAAAATAAAAAATTTGATACATCCTCAGGTGGAGATGCATCGGAGCCGGATTTGTGAAGGCAAACTCGAGCGTCATGTAACCCTTACCCTGAAAGGGTACGTGCTTCCTTTCTCGCTTTTGGGAACTAACGATTTGGTGCTTCAGTTGCAGGGAAAGACAGAAGCGTTGGAGTGCCTTTGGGGCGAGGGCGGGCAAGTTAGGTCAAAATGACAAGCATTGAAAGCGCAGGTAAGCGGATATATTGCGGCCCAAAGGAATGCTTTGTCCAAGGCTGCTGCCCTCGAGATACAACTTTTCAATGCCCGAGAAGATAGCTCAATTTAGTCGATCAGGATTGTCAAGCTCGAGGCTGATATTCTAAATATGAAGGTCGAGGTTGTGGACGCTCGGGCCAAAGCTGAGGAAGTTCGAGCGAAGGCCGATAAGAAGCTGGTCACTTACTTGAAAGATGTTGTTGATGCTAGGGATAAGATGAGAGGGGATTTTGACAGAGAGAGGAGGGCCAATGAGTATTCCCAATGCAAGTCTCGGAGGGAGACCCTCAAGGAGATACATGTTAGGGGCTTTGACCTCTCGGAAGAGATAAAACAGGCCGAGGTGGACGACATCGACGCTAAGTTTTTCCTTTCTTCTTGAGCTGATGCTGATATTTGAAGGCCGCCGTGGGAGCTGGTCCGAGGGGCCTTTGAGGGAGCCGGTCCCGAGAGTAGACTAGATTTTCTGCTTTGTTGGTTGCCTAAAACTCCTGTGGGAGTGTTGTAAATATGTATTTGTAACACTCACACATATATGAAACATTCTTTTGTTTTATTAGCGTGTTGATAGTTAGCCAGATGAATTGGACTTTGAGATGAAACCCTTGGGGTTATAAATTGGCCCTGAGGCTTTTTAAGCTGGTGACTCGGGCACTTACGCTTTAGGTCGGTACGACCTTCGGCGTAGCTGGCGACTTGGGCCCTTAAACATTTGGCCCTGAGGCGCTTTAGTAAATTGTATCAGGCTTAGTCTCCGACTTGGGTTTCGACTAGAGCTCAATGGCCCTCAGCTTTTTAAATCGGCCCTGAGGCGGTTTGGGTCGGTATGACCGGTAGCTGGCGACTTGGTCTCTTACGCGTAAGGTCGATACGACCTTTAATGTAACGGGCGACTTGGGCTCTTACGCTTTTTTGGCCCTGAGGCGCTTTAGTTAATTGTATCGATCTTAGTCTCCGAGTCGGGTTTCAACTCGAGCTCAACGGCCTTCAGGTTTTCAAATTGGCCCTGAGGTGCTTTGGGTCGGTATAACCTGTAGTTGGCGACTTGGGCTCTTACGTGTAAGGTCGATACGACTAGCTGGCGACTTGGGCTCTTACATTTTTAGGTCGGTACGACCTTTGATGTAGCTGGTGACTTGGGCTCTTACGCTTTTTTGGCCCTAAGGCGCTTTAGTTAACCGTATCGGGCTTAGTCTCCGAGTCGGATTTCCACTCGAGCTCAACGACCCTCAGTTTTTCAAATTAGTCCTGAGGCACTTTGGGTCAGCATGACCTGTAGCTGGCGACTTGGGCTCTTACGTGTAAGGTCGATACGACTAGTTGGCGACTTGGGCTCTTACGCTTTTAGGTCGTTACGACCTTTGATGTAGCTAGCGACTTGGGCTCTTATGCTTTAGGTTGGTACAACCTTTAACCAGTTCTTTTTGAAGTTTTCAAAGTAATTAGAGGCCTGTGATTTTATGGCAACAGTGGGACGTCTCCGAGTTGCGATAGTTTGGTCGGAGCCTTATGACGGTGGTCATTGTATTTGGCTATAGCCTTTTTGTCCCAGAGTGAGATAACCATGGAATCTATATCGAGGGTATGCATTTTGGGTCTTACAAGTTTGATACATAGCCTTGACTTTGATATGGGGTTTATGCTTGTTTTAAGGTCTTACAAATTTGTACATGACTTCCTTGAGGTCTTACAGTTTTGATGTTGTCTCATGGAGGGCTTACGAGTTTGAAGTTGCCGGCCCTAAGGTCTTATGGCTATGAGTCAACTGTTGAGGTCATCCTTGAGTTAGAGTTGATATTTCCCCATAGAGGGCTTATGCTGTTGATATTGCCTCATGGAGGGCTTATGAGTTCAAAGTTTCCAACCCTGAGGTCTTACAGCTTCGAGTTAGATAGCTCGATAAGCCGACAGTCGGGACAATCCCCGAGTCGGAGTTGATATTGCCTCGAGGAGGGCTTATGAGCTTGCAGTTGCCGGCCCTAGGGTCTTATGGCTTTTAGTTTTTGGCGACTCGATGGAATGATTGTTAAGGACTCGAGAGGCGGGTATGATCTGGTCGAGAAACCCGAGTTGCTCTACCACCCTCGACCGAATTATATTGGCCAAGCTACATGGATCCACGAGCACACGTTTAATTTGAAATTTATTGAAAAGAAAAGAAATTACCAATGCATCATTGTGAGGTTGAGATAAGGTCTCGATGTCCTCTTCATTGACTGAAAGGGCGTCTTCAGGTATGTAGCTCCGAGTTTGCTTTTCCCTGGTGATGGATACTTTTGTTTGCTTAAAAATGGGTCCCTGAGGGACGTCGACTCCACCAATAATCATGTGGATGATGTATCGTGGTTCTTCTGTTTCATTTTTCTTCTTTGCCTCTCTTTCCCGAAATTGATTTTTAGGTCGGTCGCTGAGGAATTCTCGAAGGTACCTTTGCTGATTAGTCGAGAAACCTCTTCTCGAAGTTGTCTGCAATCTTCGGTCTTATGACCGTGGGTATTGTGATATTTGCATATCAAGTTGGGTTTCCTTTGTGAAGGATCTAATGGCACGGGTCTCGTCCACTTGGTGTCCCTGATCTTGCTTATGGCCGATACGATGTCTGGAACATCAATGTTGAAGTTTTACTCAGATAGTCGGGGTGCCTCTACCGGCCATGCATGCATGTCAAATTCTACCATCGGTCCATCCTCTGGTCATTTCGAGGTACGTTACGTCTCGGGATATTTCTCTGATTTTCCATGTACGGTTTATACCTTTCTTTGTTTAGCCTTGGATCTCTTTTCGGAAGCCTCCATTCCTTTGCTAGGACTATGATAGGATACACCAAGCCCGAGAGGGCTTCCAATTGGTCGTCCTCGACCCTGATGGTAATTCCACTCGTTCCAATTGAAAGTGCAACACGAACTCCCTTAACATCTCATTCTCACTTTGCTTGATTTTGAAAACATCAGATTTACTTGTAGCGACCTTGATGGCACCAGCATGTGCTTTCACAAAGGAGTCCACCATCATGGAGAATGAATCTATCGAGTTCGGGGGCAGGTTATGATAGCACATCATGGCCCCTTTGGATAGTGTTTCTCCGAATTTTTTCAATAGAATAGATTCAATCTCTTCTTCTCTCAGGTCATTCCCTTTCACAGCACAAGTGTAGGAAGTAATTCGCTCATTGGGGTCCGAAATTCCGCTGTACTTCGGAGATCGGGCATTCTGAATTTCTTCGGGATAGGCATCAGAGCTGCACTTGACGGGAATAGCTTTTGCACGAACTTTTTTGAATCTACACCCTTCAAAATCGGGGGTGCACCTGGGATCTGATCGACTCTCGAGTTGTAGGTCTCCATTTTTTTCGTTAGCTTCTATCTTCTTTTCGCCTGATTCAATCCTCTTTGTGAGATCTTCGAGCATCTTCATAATGGCGGGGTCGGCTGCTGACCCATTATTGCTCGATCTTTCCGGTGCCTATTCGACTCGAGAAGCCGTTTCTGGTGGGGTTGTGCTCGGGGTTTTCTGATGGCTTATTAGCGAGCAATAGCCACATTTTGTGCCTGCAACATTTCAAAAATAAAATTAAGGCTAACTTCCCTTTCCCTTTGAGCAGGGGTTCCCTGTGCTTCACGTTGGTCTCCTTTACGAACGCTTTCGTCTGTATGAGAACTCACATTGACATGTTGAGCGTTGCATGAGCCTTCATCGACAGGAACTTGCACTGGTGCCCCTTCAAGGTTTTGTGGTGGCACACCGGCACCTGAGGCAGCTGCGCTATTTTCTCCGTGATCCTCAGGACCGTTGTTTTCATGTGCGTTTACTGAGTTAGACATTTCCTGACCTGAAATTGAAGATTCTTGGGCAAGAAAAAGTTTGAATAATAACTTGTGTTTTAGAAAACTAGCACTAAAACAATCACTATTATTTTTAGCCCCACGGTGGGCGCCATACTGTTTACCTTGAAAATGGTAATTACAATTATATTTGATTATGTGGTTCTAAAAATACGTGATCTATTTTAGCATTGATTTCTTGCAGTACATTCTGAATATGAAGTGAGAAAAATGAAATAAGAGCGAAAGGAACGAAATTATGGTCGGAAAGACCTCGGGGTCGAGCTTTAGAAGCTTGACTATGGGCTATCGATAACAATATAATAGTGTTGAAGGCCTTAAGAATGGACTATTTATGATCAAACGAGTAATAAATGAAGAATAATTCAAGAACACAACGAATGAGAAACAATAAATTAATTAAGCAATTGTAGAGAATGTTTTTGTTAGAGAGAAGGGGACGTTCTTGTTCTTGTATTGAATATCATATATGTTACAAAGTTACAAGGGTCCCCTTTATATATGAGGAGGAATCCCAACATAGTACATGTGTAATTAATGTAAAGAGATATGGTTGGTATAGCCATTTAATGCCACGATACGGGCTTGTACTATTTTGTGTATTTTGTCATCTTTAACCACGTGCCCCTTGAAAATTTCTCGCCTTTTCATGTTGGCCTTCGATATGTACTGCCTCGAGGTCGAGGACCTTCGATATATACTGCCTCGAGGTCGAGGACCTTCGACATGTACTGCCTCGAGGTCGAGGACCTTCGATATGCCCGTCGATACTAAAACTCGGGCCTTCGAGCCTTCATTCTTATCGAAATGGCCGTGAAATAGGGCTCTCCGATTCTGGCCGCATACAGAGTATAACTGTTATTCTGGGACCCTCTATTATGTGTTTTCAGTTCCGGTTTTATGTTAAATTCTTGGTTTTCTGTATTTTTACTACTATTTCATTTATAGTCAGACCTCTCTATAATAACATCATTATATAACAACCATTCACTATAAAAGTCGGTTTTTTAAAGAACCAATGTTTATGCTATGTTATAATATATGTTCTCTATAATAGCACTTCATTATAACAACCGAAAAAATTCGAAACAACTGAGGCTATTGTATAGAGGTTTGATTGTATATTCGCACAGGTTTTTAGTGAGTGCTTTGTTATATTATTGTCACTACTTCGTCGAGGTTAAGATCGACACTTACAGAATACATGAGGTCGTTTGTACTCATGCTATATTTCTGCACTTCTTGTGCATATTTTGGTGTTAGTCCCAGCATCAGTTAGAGGAGGCTTGCTCGGATTAGCTTTTTTACGGAGACTTGAGGTATAGTCATGACGATTGCAGCTCCTGAAGTCCTCTTTCTTATCTAGTTTTACTGTTTATTTTGTTTCAAACAGTTGCATTTGTATTCAAACATTTGGTTGTAATACTTCTTGTATGCTCATGTACTTGTGACGGTAGATTTCGGGATATGATTAGTCAATGTTTGGAGTTATTATATCTATTTTGAATTCCAACAACTTTATTTCTTATTAAACTGCTTTCAAATTGGTTTTAAAATGAATAATTGTGTACTAATGTTGGTTTGCCTAGCAAGTGAATGTTAGGCGTCATCATGGTTCCACGATAGAAAATTCGAGTCGTGACAATTATATATGTGCCAAATGTCCAATGGCATGTCAACAAGTATATCAATTTATTTTATCAGTTGTCCAAATAACAAAAGCTGGTCTTAGTCAATTATAACTAAGGAACATTTCACTGGTATATACAATATCTGTATGGACCTAATTTTTCTTATTACCAGATAGCGACTCGTTCTTAAAAGATACCAAATATTGGCCAATAGGGTCATAAACTCATAATCAAGTTGAAAAAGATCAGAGCTAAGGTAGATTAATTTTACATTATAGGAATCTTAATACATAAAAGTTGCATCAGATCATCTTTAAAGACGACAATTTTTTAATAATACTATGAACTTTTACAAGTGGTTTTTATACGTCACTCTTTAAAAGTGGCACCATACATGTATTATGAACACATGTAAGTAGTCATAAATCATAACACAAAGAAAGAGGAGTTTAAAATCCACAAAACTTACCAGGATCTAAGTCAATTTCTTTGGGTCCTCTTCTTGTCTAGTAATTTCATGTGTCCTTCAAGAAAACAGATAAGAGACTTAAAGTGATTAAATTCTCGTCTAAATTGAACTATTAATGTGACAAAATGAAAAATAGTAGGGACATTTTCACTACGAACTTAAGTCATTGTCACTTATTGCAGATCGATTAGCAACTAATAGGAGTAACAGTTAGGAAACAGTTGCATTTTCTATTTCTTTGGGAACAGTCGATCAATGAATCTGGATTATGAATATGCCAAGGTTTTCTTTTTCAATATTGAAATCTTTACAATTAGGTCAGAGTCAATTATTTCGGTGGACGAAAATGATTCCCAAAATTGTTAGTAACTCCACAGCTTTGGTGAAAAATGAGTCTCCCTAAAAGTAGATCAAGATGATAAGGCGCATGATTTATGATTATCCTTCAAAGTTTTAAAATTTAAGCTATTTAAATGTACATGATTACAGCATCTACGAAGTTTGTACATAACATACGAGTGGCCATTACTCGTTACTCGTGATATTAGATTATGCAAAATCTTATGCGCAGAACTAATTACAAATGCGTTGGTTTTAACTTAATAATTTTTATCCTAATTAAGAAGAAAAAATATATTAATAGTGAGTGATATAGAGTTCTTTTATGGTGGGGTAGATAAAAGAAGGAAAAGAAACGGAAAATTTTTATGTGTGGTGAAATTGCAACATGTAACAATAATTCGTAGTGACTTACAGATAAAATCATAACCATTAACTTACCTTTGAAACCCTTCTGCAATAAATTAGAGAACTAGAATAACGGACGTCCAAACTACTTCAGAGCTAAAAACCTTTAACATGAAATGCCAGAAAAAAAAAAGGAAAGAAAAAGAAAACTCAACTTGTAGCTGAATTCATAGTATTTGCTGCATCCTCTTAAATAAATTGATGGCAGAGTTTGGATATGCATACGGTCAAAATCGGGCTCATCCAATTCTGTTAAATAACCTAGATCGGAATGGTGGACCGAAAATCGGCCTCGTATTATATCAGACCGAGATATGGAGGTGCGGAACCAAGCTCGGGATTCAAAGCACCGATCGAGATCGAGACCAGTAAGGATCGAGACCAAATGGGATAGACATCAAGCAAGACCGAAGATAGCCTGCTAACTAATAGGCAAGATATCCGCGACCGGGGGAGGATCGTGGCGGAAATCTCGGCACGAATCAAATCAAGATTGGTTATTCAGCCAATCATGAAATTTTCTTCCGTATTTAGAATTGTACCATAAGTAGAATTCATCTACTATACAAATGGGGGTTCTAATCATTTATAATCATCTAATATTCGCACAACAAAGCAATAGAATACTTTTTTCTCTCTTAAGCTCTCTTGCTCTTTAGTTCAGTTCATATTTCTTAAATATATCCTCAGTCGGTTCGAGGGCGATCGTGCTCGAGGGCCAAATCGTATTTTTATACTGGTTTGCTTTATTTCTCAGTCAATTATTAACATTAATTATCATATTCATCAATTTGTGCTAGGTGAAATCACATATCCTTAAAATCACTTATAAATTTATTTGTTATCCCATTTTATGGAAAAACCGTTTGGCACCCACCGTGGGGCTAAGGATAATATTGATTTCATGGTACTAATTCTCGTAACACACACTGCTTTACGCTTGTTCTCGTAAGTGTTTTTGATTTCAGGATCAGCATGTCGAACTCTTAACCAGTACCCACACACGCCGACAATGGCCTTGATTTTCATGGGGAAAACGACAACATAGACGCTCCAGGGATCGAAGTACCTGAGGTTGACCTTGATGGAGTATCGGCTGCAGACCCCATCGACATCAGTTCCCATGTTGCTCTGAATGCGAATCCGGGTGCCGATCCCGAAAATAGCGTCCGCAGAGATTCTTGATCAGCCGGTCAGAATGCACAGGTCGGCGAAGACAGCGGAGTCAACCTTTGATTAATATTTGAAATATTGCAAGCTCAACAAGCTACCACAGTGCAACTCTAAAATCAGAACCACACACCAAGAAGGGCCGAACCCGAGCCCTCACTAGAAGTTGTTCATAGGGCCGAACCAGTACCGTAGAGGTCAAACGTGAATGGACCCGAGACTAACCCTGCTATTATGAAAATGCTGGAGGAGCTCACGAGACGAATTGAATCGAGGGAGAAAAAGATTGAAGAAAATGACTAAAAGCTAGAAACGTATAACTCCCGAGTTGATCAAATTTCGGGGCACCACCAACTCTGAAGGGTTTGGATTCGAAGAAGTTCGTGCAAAAGCCTTTCCCCCCAAGTGCAGCTCCTAAGCCCATCCCTAAGAAATTCCGCATGCCAGAAATCCCCAAATATAATGGAACCACCGACCCCAATGAGCATGTCACTTCTTACACATGCGCACTAAAGGCGAACGATTTAGAGCACAATGAGATTGAGTCTGTTTTGCTGAAAAAGTTCAGAGAAACTTTATCGAAGGGGGCGATGATATGGTATCATAATTTGCCTCGTAACTCCATTGACTCCTTTTCCATACTCGTAGATTCCTTCATCAAAGCACACGTCGGAGCCATAAAGGTTGAGACTAGGAAGTCGGACCTCTTCAAAGTGAAGCAGAAAGGCAACGAAATGCTTAGAGAGTTCATATCCCGATTCCAAATGGAACGTATGGACCTACCCCTGGTCGTAGATGATTGGGCTGTCCAAGATTTTACTCAATGGGTGAACATACGAAGTTCGGTGGCCTCTCGACAGTTAAAATAGAATTTAATCGACTCTGGAGTCTGGACCGATGTGCACAACCGGTACCATTCAAAAATCAGGGTCGAGGATGATCTGTTGGGGACTTCTTTCAGTTCCGTTTATCCAAATAGTCCCACCGGCAGAATTCTACGGGACATCGACAGAGAACCACAATCGAACAGGGATCGGTATCAACCATACGTGGAGATCGAAGAAACAATGGTCCTGGATGTAACCCCGTTCGAAATGATTGAGGACAGAGCTCCCGATGGCTCATGAGTAAGAATGGTTTCGATAAAAATGTCGAGCCCACCGAAGCACCTCGACTATCAGAATACAACTTCAACATTGATGCATCGTCTATTGTATCAGCCATTCGACACATCAAAGACACCGGGTGGCCCCGACCCTTACAGACCGATCCGGCCCAGAGAAATCCTAATCATATGTGTAAATACCATGGTACTCATGGTCATAGATTAGAGGACTGCAGACAGTTGAAGGATGAGGTAGCCCGTTTGTTTAACGAGGGTCATCTCCGAAAATTCTTGAGCGACCGAGCTAAGAACCACTTCAGAGACAGAGATGCAAACAGGAAGAATGAACAGGAAGAACTACAAAACGTGATTCATATGATCGTCGGTGGGGTCGACATTCCACAAGGACCCGTATTCAAGCGCACCAAGATGTCAATTACGAGGGAAAGCAAACTCGGGACTATGTGCGGGAAGGGACCATGTCTTTCAATGATGAGGATGCATAGGGGATATGACAACCCCATAATGATACACTGATAATATCTATTCTTATGAATAAAATTCAAGTTAAACGTGTTTTGATTGATCTAGGTAGCTCGACAACCTCATCCGATCGAGGGTCGTAAAACAGCTCGTCCTACAGGATCAAATTGTGCCAGCGGCCCGGGTTCTTAATGGTTTCAACATGGCAAGTGAAACCACTAAAGGCGAAATTCTCTTGCCAATAAATGTGATCGAGACCATCTAAGAAACAAAATTCCATGTGATTGGGTAACATGAGGTACAATGCCCTGCTTGGAAAACCTTGGATCCATAATATGAGGGTAGTACCCTCGACCCTTCACCAAGTTCTTAAGTTCCCGAAAACGGAAGGAGTCAAAATGATGTACGAAGAGCAACCTGCCGCCAAAGAGATGTTTCTAGTCGGCGAAGTGATACCGATCTCGTCACTCTCGTCAACAAAGGAGTCGGATACAAAGGGAAAACACGAGGTCAAATAGCAACCACAGGTGCTAACCTCTACCCAATCGGAGGAGCAGGGGAAAGACGAGGATGATGAGT
The DNA here is from genome assembly GCA_005239525.1 of Nicotiana knightiana. Lineage (NCBI taxonomy): Eukaryota > Viridiplantae > Streptophyta > Magnoliopsida > Solanales > Solanaceae > Nicotiana > Nicotiana knightiana. The sequence continues at coordinate 13,810 of ML408124.1, read as the reverse complement.
ATTGGATCCCCCGATCTTTTATAATTCCCGATGACTCTGACGCCATAAAATCAACAGTAAAAGAGCTGGAAAAAGTCATACTGATCGAGTACCTGCCCGAACGAAAGGTATACCTGGGCACGGGGTTAACTCCCGAGCTCAGGAAAAAACTCATTCAATTCATTTTAGATAACATGGATTGCTTTGCTTGGTCTAATCTCGATATGATAGGGTGTCGCGACCCGAAAACTAACCCTGTCGTGATGGCGCCTATCGTGATACTAGGCTAGCCAATCCACTATGCATAACATAAGAAAACTTTCATTTGATTCCATATCAACCAGTATTTCATAAATCTTCCATTTTAGCATTTCAAAGCAAATAAAGTTAGGTAAAACATTTAAATATAGCCCTAAAACCCGGAGTCATCAGTCATGAGCAACTAAAAAGGAAACACAAAATCTGGTACTGTTCCCTCACTATAAACCAGTCTGAGAATAAGCAAAATGACTAATAGGAAGGAGAGAGACAAGTCTGTGGATGCCGTGCAGCTACCTTGCAATCTCCGAGGTGCTCCCAGAGAGTAAACCAACTCTCACTCAGTCCTGGCACCTGAATCTGCACACAAGGTGCAGGGGGTAAAGTGAGTACACTAACTCAGTAAGTAAGAAGTCCAACATGTGGACAAAGAGGTAGTGACGGACTAAACCTCCATGTATGACAAAATAATTTTAAAGAAATTTAGGCATGCTTTCAGTTAACTAGACAGCTCAAGTGATAAGATAAACACAGTTCCGAACAGTTTAACATATATACCTCGACGTATTTTACATGCCAATGCATCAACAGTATGAAATGCACAATATGCTCCCACTCTCAAATATTCATCCACTCAGTACTGTATATGGCTCACATGGCCTAAGGAAGATCCCTCCCAGAACATATACACATCAGACAGAAGTCACTCAGTACTGAGGAAGGTCGATCCAGCCTTACGGAAAATATCCATCTCCACATAATAATACACCTCACAACCACTCGGTACTATATATGGCTCAAATATTCCTCCCAGAATACGTACACACGTCACTGACCTCAGTCGCTCAGTACCGATGGGAACACGCCAATCCATCCTCGTGGAGAAGATCCATCTCCAAGCATAAACACTTCGGACAAGATCCATGTCTAGGGAAGATCCATCCCTCAAGTATCACTATGCTCACTGGGGGTGTGTTACAGACTCCGGAGAGGCTCCTACAGCCCAAGTTCTATATCTCTGCAGTGTGCAGCCCAACCCAATATCGCACCGGTATGCAGCCCGATCCAATACCGTTACGACGTGCAGCCCGATCCATATATTTGTCACTCAATATCAGGCTCTCAGCCTCACTCAGTCATCACTCTCCAGTCTCGCTCACATGGGCTCACAATGCATGAACTAGCCCGAATCAATGGTATAATCTGCAAAACAACAATTACCGAGACTGAGACATGATATTATATGCAATGACAGGACTGAGTATATAATATCAATGAAACACATGAGATGACAGAAATAAACGACCACTCGGGTCTTAACAACATCAGCGTGAAGCCTTAACAAAACATTTAGCATGATTTCTAGAAAGTTCACATCAGTCACATTTACAGAAGCACAGATATCAATAAGACAGAACCAATAAACGGTTCCATGGAATGAACCAGGTCACGAATCACACGGTGCACGCCCGAACTCCCGTCACTTGGCATGTGCGTCACCCAATTCTAATCACGTAACACGTAGCTCGGGGTTGCGAACCCTCAGAGCCAAGATTGGAAGTGTTACTTACCTCAATCAATCCAAAACTCTACTTCGTAATGCCCTTGCTGCTCAACTCGGCCACAAATCGCCCCGAATCTAACCAAAATCAGTATTATATCATTAATAAATTCTAAAGGAGCAAAGCCCACATCAAAATTATCAAATTACATCACAAATATTGAATTCGGCCAAACCCGAACACTGGACCCACGTCTCGGAACTCGACAAAGATCACAAAACTAGAATCCTTACACTCTCACGAGTCCATAAATACCAAATACATCAAAATCCGATGACAATTGACCCCTCAAATCCTTAAATCAAAGTCTCAAGTTCCCAAGCCCTAACCCCTAAAATTACACCATTAAATCCCACAAATTTCATGATTAACCAGTCAAATACCAACATAGAATCGAGTATTAGGTTCAAAAAGGTTACCTCAATGTGTTCCCCTTGAATCCCTCATCAAATCCCTCAAAAAGCATCCAAACTCGTCTTCAAAATGGTGAAATATAAGAAAATTCACGAAGGGCATCCTTATATACTTTCTGCCCAGCGACCACCACACCTGCGGAACATTTCTCGCACCTGCGATCCCAGGTGCGCACCTGCGACCATGAATTAAATCCCGACTTCCGCATCTGCGGCCCTTACCTCGCACCTGCGGACTCGCAGGTGCGACCAAAATATCACATCTGCACACCCAGACCATCCTTCCTTTTTCCGCATCTGAGCATGGCCCATCGCACCTGCGGCTCTCCATCTGCAGGTGCGGACACACTAATAAACTGGCACCGGCACCAGCACCAGCTTTGTTGCACTTTCCAAGTCCAAACTTCCGTTAACCATCCGAAATCATCACGAGCCCCTCGGGGCCTCAACCAATTATACCAACACACCACATATCATCCCATGGACTTAGTCGAACCTTCGGAACACCCAAAACAACACCGAATTTACTTGTAATTCAAGCCTAAGGATTTCTAAAATTCTGAAATTCGCCAACAATGTCGAAACTAACCAAACCACGTCTGAATGACCTGAAATTTTACATACACATTCCAAATAACACTACGAACCTGTTCAAACTTCTGGAATTCCGTTCCGACCCTGCTGGTTAATTTTCCACTGCCGACCGGAAGTCGCCAAAAATCCTATTTCTCCAATTCAAGCCTAAAATTCTACCACAGACCTCCAAATAACATTCTGAATACACTCCTAAGTTTCAAATCACCTAAAGAAGTCGTCTGAACCATAAAAACCACATTCCGAGATCATGTACCTATAAGTCAACTTTCGGTTGACTTTTCCAACTATTGAACCAAGTTTAGAGACTAAGTGTCTCATTTCTCTCCACAATCACTTTGAACCCGAGCCAACCAACCCAACACCATACAAAAGTGATGAAACACACAAACAATGAAGCAAAAATGGGGGAAACAGGCTATACTCTCGGAACGACCGGCTGGGTCATTACATAGGGATCCCGCCGGGCATCACTACCCGTCATTGAGCTTGGACCCGAAGTTCCGTCCATTAAAACAAAAAAAGATCCCAATCCGAGGTTAAGCATGCATTCATCAAGGATGAGGTAACCAAACTTCTCAAAATAGGGTCCATTCGGGAAGTAAAATATCCTGAATGGTTAGCAAACATAGTGGTAGTCCCTAAGGAGGGAAATAAACTTAGAATATGTGTAGATTATAAATACTTGAACAAAGAATGCCCTAAAAATTCTTTTCCTTTTCCTAATATCGATCGTATGATCGATGCCATTGCCGACCACGAGATTCTCAGTTTTCTCGATGCCTTCTTTGGGTACAATCAAATACAGATGAACTTGGAGGATCAGGAAAGACTTGGTTTATCACTAAATATGGCACCTATTTTTATAATGTAATGCCGTTCGGACTAAAACATGTTGGTGCAACTTATTAACGCCTAGTAAATTGAATGTTCGAAGAATAAATAGTAAAATCAGTGAAAGTTTATATTGATGACATTCTAGTTAAGTCCCTGCAAGCAGAGGACCATTTGAAACATTTGCAGGAGACTTTCGACATACTGATAAAGTACAATATGAAGCTCAACCCAAAAAAGTGTGCATTCAGGGTCGGCTCGGGCAAGTTCCTTGGTTTCATGGTATCTAATCGGGGGATCAAAGTCAACCCCGATAAAATTGAGGCTATTAAGGAAATCACGATTGTAGATAATGTCAAGGCCGTACAAAGGCTAACGGGGCGCATAGACTCCCTGGGGAGATTCATCTCGAGATCCTCAGATAGGAGTCACCGATTCTTCTCACTGCTTAAGAAGAAGAATATCTTTGCATGGACTCCGGAGTGCCAACAGGCCCTGGGGGAACTAAAATGATACTTATCAAACCCGCCACTGCTTCATACCCCGAGAGACGAGCAACTCTACTTTTACTTGGTAGTCTCAAAAATAGCGGTAAGTGGGTTCCTAGTCCGAGAAGAATAAGGTACGCAATTCCTTGTTTACTATGTTAGTCGGACCTTAGGTGAGGGCGAGACTAGATACCACACTTAGAAAAATTAGAGCTTACTTTAATAAGTGCCTCTGGGAAATAAAAATATATTTCTAATGTCATCCAATATGGGTTGTAACTACCTATCCCCTTCGCAGTATTTTTCACAAACCCGAACTTTCGGGTCAATTGGATAAATGGACCGTTGAGATCAGTGGGTACGATATCGAGTATTGACCCCGAACATCCATCAAGTCTTAAATCATGGCAAAGTTCTCTCCAGCCCTCGTACCCGAGGTCGAAAAGGCTCGGGTACATTATTGGGCTTGTGGACACTCTTCACATATGATTCTTTGAACGTGAAGGGGTCCAGGTTAGGTATCGTTCTAAAACCGCCCACGGATAATATAATTAGACAATCTATCAGGACTCCGAAATTAACTAACAATAAGGCCGAGTATGAGGCCATGATTGCAGGTCTCGAGTTGGCTAAAAGGTTGGGAGCAGAAGTCATCGAGGCCAAATGTTATTCCCTCCTCGTGGTAAACCTAGTCAACATGACTTTCGAAGTCCGAGAAGACCGAATGCAGAGATACTTGGATAAGCTACAGGTAACTTTACATTGGTTAAAAGAGTGGACCTTACAGCATGTACCTCGAGAATAGAACAACGAGGCCGAAGCCCTTGCAAACTTGGGGTCATCGGTCGAAGATGATGAACTTAACTCGGGAATTGTCGTACAGCTCTCAAGATCAGTGATCGAAGAAGGACACACCAAAATAAACTCTACAAGTATGACCTTGGATTGGAGAAATAAGTACATAAAGTACCTAAATAACGGGAAGCTCTCATCGGATCCAAAGGAGTCGAGAGCTCTACGCACAAAGGCAGCACGGTTCACCTTATCCGAGGATAGAACGTTGTTTAGGAGGATGTTCGATGGTCCTTTGGCAATATGTTTGGGACCGGGAGATACCGACTACGTTCTACAGGAGATTCACGAAGGCACTTGTGGAAACCATTCTGGTGCCGAATCTTTAGTTCACAAAGTTATCAGAGAAGGATACTACTGGATCGATATGGAAAAGGATAAAAAAGAGTTCGTTCGAAAGTGTGACAAATGTCAAAGGTATGTGCCAATGATTCACCAGCCCGGGGAACATCTCCACTCAGTCTTATCCCCTGGTCATTCATGAAATGGGGAATGGACATCGCCAGTCCTCTCCCCTCGGCCCCAGGTAAAGCTTAGTTTATTTTATTCATGACTGACTATTTTTCTAAATAGGTTGAAGCACATGCTTTCGAGAAAGTCAGAGAAAAGAAAATCATATACTTCATTTGGGACCACACTATATGTCGATTCGAGATGCCTCCCGAGATTGTGCGTGATAATGGAAAACAATTCATCGGCAACAAAGTGACTAAATTTCTCGAGGGTCACAAGATCAAAAGAATTTTATCAACACCTTATTATCACAGTGGGAACGGACAAGTCGAATCGATGAACAAAACCGTTATCCTAAATCTTAAAAAGAGACTGACCGACACCAAAGGAAAGTGGAGAGAGATATTGCTCGAGGTTCTTTAGGCGTACCGTGCAACATCAAAGCCGAGTACGGGGGCAACACCGTTCTCTTTAGTTTATGGTGCCGAAGCTCTTATCCTGGTCGAGGTCGGGGAACCTAGTCTCAGATTCTGATATGCAACAGAAGAATCGAATCATGAGGCCATGAATACGAGCCTAGAATTGTTGGACGAAACACGAGAAGCCGCCCTTGTTCGATTGGCCGTACAAAAACAGCGAATCGAAAGGTACTACAATCGAAGAGACAATCTTAGACATTCTAAAAGTCGAAGACTTGGTACTAAGAAAAGTCACCCTCAACAATCGAAATCCGAATGAAGGAAAACTGGGTCCAAATTGGGAGGGACCATATCAGGTCCTTGACATCATCGGTAAAGGATCCTACAAGCTCGGCACGATGAACGGCAAATAATTACTGAACAATTGGAACGTATCGCTCCTAAAATGATACTACTGTGAAGTTTCATTTATATTTCAAACTAACCATTGCAGGTGTTCGATCAGGGACGACGATGTATTCTTCAACATGAAATCTTTAGGTCTGAAAGCACGCATTGCACTCTTTTTCTCTTAGACCGGTTTTGTCCCAAATGGATTTTCCGATGAGGTTTTTAATGAGGCAACCATTAATCGTGCTAACTTAGAACAATTCAACAGTATCCGAGGCTTCTTTACAATCGACCTCGAATACTGGGGGCATTACCCTCGAATGTCAACTTTGTTGCAAGGAAATTACTTCGTGATAGCGGAGTCTCGGTAGGTAAATTTTGTAAAGGTCAAACGGTCGAATGAACCATGCCCATATAGGTTGCTCGAGCCCTGACATCAAACATGTATGCATGTATAATTATCTATTAAGAGAAGTATTTTTCCTTGTCAATATCTCATGCCTTACAAATATTTTTCTACTTTACAATTTCATACTCTTGATCTATCGTGTAAACAGGCTTAAGGGCCGATCATAATGGAAGTTTGAACAACTAACCCCACACTCAGGGACTGACGTTCGAAAAATAAATGAGATCGAACTATTAAAACTTCAATATTATAAGACCTTAAAGGTGACCCTCAATTTTTATAGGCCACAGCCACCCCACTCGGGGACTGACACTTCGGGAAAGCTCGAAGTGAAATGGGAACATAATACTGAGAGGCAAGTCTCTAATAAAAAAGTCTATGGACGAATTCCCACGGTTCAGAGACGTCCAGATTCCATAATAAAACAGGCCTTCGAATATTTTCATAAACTGGTTAAAAGGGCTATCCTCAGAAAAATTATAAAGGGCTTCGATAATATCAAGCCTTGAAAACTCTAATGAGTACAAAATTTTTTGAACTCTCTAACAATCCCTTATTTCATGCTACGGCATTACAGATTTTACAAATACAAATGATAAAAACTTTTCAAACCGAAAAGGGGGAAAAAGCCATAAACAGTCTTTATACAAAGGCCATGTCGACCTAATACAAATATCCTAAGGGAAATATTTTTCTTTGATTTCGATAGATCGTCCTCGGTCAAATAAAACCTTAGGGTTACCTTTCTTCAAGTCCGAGAAAGCACTCACTCGATCGTAAAAACTATACTAGTTCGGTTTCGGTCTAATTACCTAAACATCGAACCTATGAGTAACAATTTCATAAGTCATACATGAAGCACAAATTTCATAAGGAAGAAATGAAATGAAATTTCACAAGACAAGACAGAAAGAGAAAAAGATCTTTATATATGTCAAAAGTTATTTAAAAGGTGGCCCGATCGGAATTCTAAACAAAAAATCCAAAAAGCTCCTAAGTACAAAATCTTCTCCAGGAGTAACATCTTCACCCTTGGGGTACTCTCCACTCTCGGACCCACTCATGCTCCCGGAGTCGTCATCATCAGAAAAGGCCAATGCTTTAGCTTCGGCTTCAAGCTCTTTTGCATTTTTTATCTCAGCGGTGAGATTGAAGCCATGAGCATGGATCTCCTCGAGAGTCTCCCTTCGAGACTAGCACTTGGCATGCTCGGCAAACCAATATGCTCAAAGTTGATAAACATCGGCAACTTCATTTGCTCGAGCTTGAGCGGCTTCGGCGTCGAACCGGTAGACGGCCACGATTGCCTCAGCATCGGCCTTGGCCGTCTCAGCCTCATATTTGACCGCTGCAAGCTCTGTGACCAACCGAGTCTGGAATTCCTCAATTTTCTTGGCTTGTGCTAAGTTCTTATCTTACATGCCTTGGAGTTGTCTTTCATCCGAGGATAACTGATCTCGAGTAGCCTCCTTTTCGGAGGCAAGACGGTCCATGTTTTGCTTCCATGATATGGTCTCCATCTTTACCGCATCCACCTCTTAGCGAAGTTTCCCGATTATCTCGAGCTTCTGCTGAACCTGTGAGATTGAACTGTTAGTCGTCACTCCCGAACCGATGTCATAAACTTCTAAGATTCATATTACCTTCTCGACCAGGTCGCTTTGTTCTTTCTGAGCCGCAGCTAGCTCAGCTCGGAGGCTCTTTGCTTCCTCTTCTTTTTGGTCACTAAGAAGCTTGAGGGAGTTTCTCTTCTAGGAGAGCCCTTGAATTTCGGCCTCATATCAGCTCAGTTCCCCTTGAGACCTAAATAAATCTTCATGATGAAGCACCGAGGCCTACACCAATTGAAGAAAAAGAATTAGGCAAAAGTAGAAAAAACACAAGTATAAAAACTGGTATTGACAAAGGGAGTTGGGGCTTACCCAATCCAAAGCTTGTTGGACCTCATTAAAAAGAAACGGTTCTCCCACCTCATCCATCAGAGCGTGGTCATCCTCCCTGGCCAGAATTCAAAGATAACTAGCACCCTACGGGGGCTGCAAGAACCCGTGCATCCTCTGGGATCGAGATGATGATTGTTCGTTTGCTCTCGGGGTTGACATTAGGGAACGGAAACTGGCTGGTTAGTCTAAAACTCGAGGAAGTTTCTCTCGAGTCCTTACTCGGTACCTCCAAGTCACTTAGGCCAGCGGCATCGTCTACCCAGTGAAATAACCACGGAAAAGGTCCTCGCCTTTATGGGCTCCTTCTACGTAAGGAGTCTTCATGGCCCGAGCCTCCCGAATCATTTCCTTGGAGAATGAAGGAAGCGGCGGGGAGTCTTTGATTTCTATTTCCCCAAGTGGGTCTCTTGGGAAATTCTCTCCATCTCGAGGAGCCTCGAGACCGAACTCCATAGCCATTTTTTCCGCCTCCTCACCTCGAGGTGAGGCACCTTCAACCTTTGTCGGCTCGGGGACTTCGGCCACGTTTCCTCCCGAGTCCCCATCAGCTCGGTGCAGGATATTTTTGACTCCTACTGACTCATTGGCTTTTTGAGCCTCGGTATTTGTCTTTACTCAGGACACCAGCCCGAAATCGCCTTCTTTTTCTTCTTCTTCTTCCTCCACCTCCCTTAGGAATTGAACTAACTCCAAGGACAGGGGGATGATATTCTTCATGGGCTTACGAGCGCTCTATTTTTAGGCTCTGGACCCTCGAAGGTCGAGGTCCTTTTCCTCTTGCTCTCCTTTGCCGGCTTCGGGACAGGGAGTGAGGTTTTTTATTCACCGGATGGGGGCCTCATGATGGCATCTTTTCGAGACCTGCTAAAAAGGGAAACTGAGTAAGCTCGGAAAGGCATTTTAGTAAATCATCAAATACAAGGACGAGACTAACCATGATTTTTAGCCTCCCACTGGCCCTTTGACAGATAGTGCCATGCGCGCAGCATACATAGAAGTCGAGACCAGGCTATTGACCCAGCTCTCGAGGTGAGAGACCGCACCAAGTATCCAAGCAGCCGTTACACCGAGAAAAAATGTCGATAAGGAAAAACAAAGAAGTAAAAATGAAAAACAGAAGCTAATAATGGAATCATACTAACGTTTCATATTCCACCTCTCAAGAAACGACATGCTCTCAACCAGAATCAGGTCCGAGGTCTTCACTCAAATGAATCGATCCATCCAACCTCGATCTTTGTCCTCATCTATGCTCGAGATAAGTGTATTGGTAGCATGGCGTTGAAGCTTTATTACCCCACCTCAGTAGAGTAGGGGGCTATACAACCTTATAAGATGATCGAGGGTGAAAGGGAGCCCGTCGATTTTGCTCACAAAGAATTGGAGCAATATTACAATCCTCTAGAAAGAGGGGTGGATTTGTCCGAGGGTTACTAGGTACTTTCTGCAGAAGTCCATGATGACTGGATCGAGGGGGCCCAGTGTGTAAAGGTAAGTGTAAACACTCAAGAACCCTTCCACGTGGGTAGTGATATCTTCTTCAGGGGCCGGTATCACAACTTCTTTGTTTTTCCAGTTACAGTCTTTCTTCACTTATTTGAGGAAATTCTCGGATATCGAGCATATTTATCTCGATACCGGCTAGCATCGACAGGGGAAAGATGAGGTTTTTTCAATTTTAAAGTCAGAGCTAATAACACACCCCCTGGGAATACACTCCTCAGCGCGTGGCTCCACCGTTGTTTTCTCTCCGGCCGACTGAGATGAGGAGGCGGTTTTTTTTTATGGAACAAATTTAGACATTTTCGCTATTAGGTTTTGAGGGCAAAGAAGAATGGAGATGAAAATATTTGGTGTTTTAGAAAGGATCAACAATGGAACTTAAAGATTTGAAGATGAAAAGTTTGAAGAATGCAGAGAGCTTTGAAGATTGGAGCAGAAGAGATTGAAAGTAAAGTTTGAAAGAATGGAAAATGGACCTATTTATGGTTTTCACGGCGAGGTTCAAATCTGGTAATGGCCGACCATTAATTGACATACATTAAATGCTTGGGGAACTGTACCGACGGGACGTTTCGGTCACTTCTTTGACATCATGACAAATCTTATGTGACATCATGGTGATGACGTCATGACAAATCGGGGTAAATATCGAAGAGTCAATTCGTTTCTTGTCATTACACTCCAAAAAATGAGGGGACTATCTGTATACGGTCAAAATCGGACTCACCCGAATCTGTTAAATAACTGAGACCAAGATGGTGGGCCGAGGATCAGCCTCATGTTATATCAGACTAAGATATGGAGGTGCGGTACCAAGCTCGGGATTCAAAGCACCGATTGAGATCGAGACCAGTAAGGATCGAGACCAAACGGGATAGACATCGAGCAAGACTGAAGATAGTCTGCTAACTGAAAGCCGAGATATCCGCGACCAGGTGAGGATCATGGTGGAAATCTCGGCACAAATCAAATCAAGAGCAGTTATTTAGCCAATTATGAAATTTCCTTCAGTATTTAGAATTGTACCATAAGCAGAATTCCTCTACTATATAAAGTGGGTTCTAATCATTTGTAATCATCTAATTTTCGCACAACAAAGCAATATAATACTCTTTTCTCTCCTATACTCTCTTGCTCTTTTGGTTCAGTTCATATTTCTTAAATATATTCTCAGCCGGTTCGAGGGCGATCTAGCTCGAGGGTCAAATCGCATTTTTATACTGGTTTACTTTATTTCTCAGTCAATTATTAACATTAATTACCATATTTATCAATTTGTGCTAGGTGAAATCACATATCCTTAAGACCATTTATAAATTTATTTGTTATCCGATTTTAAGGATAAACAGGATGTATGATCGAAACAACTACATTACTATTTCTAATTTTCTTTATTTGATAAGAAACATATTCATGTCAGCATAAATATTCAATTTGAAATGAGATCATGGATTATCCGTTAGCACAAGTTAATTAGTTTTTCTCATATGGTTACCCACAACATAATTCTTAACTTTCCAATAACCACTACTCTGAATAAAAGATTACAGTTATAACTTATATCCAAGAAATATGAGGCAAAATATCACATTTAATGTTAATGAGATTACTAATTTTCATTTATATAAAAGGAAGCTACTCACAATATTAGCTTTCTTAGATGCTCATATGTCCACGTATTGAACCTAGCAACGTGCGACAATCCCCTAATTCAAAAAGGATAAGAAGATAAATTATGGATATCCTCAGCTACTTTTTTAGGCAATACCCAAACAAACACACCGGACACGCATATATGCCTTCAGCAAGGGATGTGGACTGGTCTATTGTCTTCGACTTCCGACTTACGCATAAGTTTTTCCAAAATGAATACTTATTAAACAACATACGAATTTAGTATCAAAAAAGAAGAGTTGGTGCAATGATATCGACTAAAAATATTGAATCCGCATTGTGAAAAGAGAAAATAGAAAAAGGAACAAAATGGGAAGGTGGAGTCGTTTGGAACTTTGGATATGCAAAGTTTGGCCCCCAAAAGGTGGGAGCCACGGAGGCATATTAGCATATATGTTCAAAGGTCAAGTGGCATGCCGGTGACCCTGTGATGAGTCATTTTCCACTTGAAAGAGACTCCAATTTTGGGAATATCAATCTTCTATTTATTCCCTTCAACCATTCATCGGTGTCCGGATTTTTTTTAATTCCCCTTTGATCCTTCTTGTTAGAGCTATTGTTTCGGATTTCACTGACCATCTAATGTCGTAGTTGCGGTAAAGATAGTTCGTTAGAGAATTTTAGCTCTCTAGGATTTTCACTCCATCCTTCGATGGTATCAATCTCGTCAAAATGCTGAAGTTACTCTATTATTAAGAAAATATATTTACCTTTCTCTTTCAATTGCTAGGCTATTCAAAATTACACTTCAATAAGTCACGGCTAGTGCCAGTTTTATTATTTTAGTTCTAACCTTTTTCTAGATTATTACTATTAATATTATAGATTATTGAATTTTGTGGCACTGCCTTCAAATGCAGACTCTTGACCATTTAACGCACGCAAGCTTGATTCATTCTGAAGTCTACCAACCCCCAACCCCTGCCCCCCACACAAGCCAAATTCATTTACCATCATTTCCAAGCTTATGGGATGGGACGTGTTTGGCAGTGGGTTAAAAGGGACCACAAGGCTGAGGTCCAAGGAGTAGATGTTGAAGTAATACTGTGGTATGGGATACTGCATTTCTGGACTTAAATACCCCAGCCTGGCATTTTCTCAAAAAATTAATACTATTATACTGAAAGAATGGCAACCATTATTTATTTAGTTCAGATTTATGTATGCATGCATATGTTAGCATTTACAAAACTTTATTCCTACTTATGGATTCATAGGTATACAGTGAAAGCAGGGGTGCAATTTATGCAACCAAAACAAAAAAACAAAGAAAAATATTGAGGGAGAATTAATAGTTGGGAAGAAAAGGATAACGAGAGAGTTAGTAAAAGTACAGTACTTGTTGAAGTCCAGTATGAGTTTTAAACCTTCCATTCTTACTTGGTCCTTTTCTTTTCTTTTCCCACATCAGGTCACCACTAAAAAATCTGAATGTATTTTCCTAAATAATACTATAATTTATAATTTTTGACACTGTGTTCTGCCAGCCAATCATATTCCAGCAACTGGTCAGTCCTGCTATTTCAATCTCTTACTGCAAGTCTGCAACGAAAATACGTAACGGACCATTTCTTGCGCAGTGGGACAACATACTCAAATGAAGAGTCGCATTCTATGTGTATATAGTACTCCACTACTTCAAAATAAGGAAATATTACAAAAGAACACTAATTAAGGATGTGTCGGTATGAGGAAAAATGACTACTACGAATATGTTTTCATGATCTCTGATGTTTCTTATGAAGAAAGTTATTTTTCATGGAAAACAATTTTTATCAAATAGAAAAAATGACTCCCCTTCTTTATGGGCGAACAAATACCACTTCGAAAATATTATTAATCTCTATCATTATTATTATTAATTTTTTTTCAAAAACAAATGGCTTCCGTTATAATGAACACATTCTAAGTCTGAGATCTTGCAAAAGACAATGTCTATTTGAGCGGCAAATATTTAGTTCTACTCTATCTAATAACTTATGTAATGCATACAAGTAAATATCGAGCCCGGAACTCATATATATATATATATATATATA
>ML408123.1:222-17689 GCA_005239525.1 Nicotiana knightiana | reverse complement strand
ATATATATATATATATAAATTCAGATTAGAGTGAGAAGCTCTATCTTCTCTCTAGATTTCAAAACACCCCATCAATTCATCACTAAGTCCAGCAATAGAAAACAAGAACAAGATGAAAATAACCAAAACAAATTCCCCAAACCACCGGATATTGGTGCTACTAACTCTACCGACGACAAAAATGAACAACCTTCGTTCAAAGAAAAACTTCTCGCAACAAAATTTATGATGAACATCGACATAGCAGAAGAGGAGCCTCGAAAAGCACCTCACTCAACACTAGATGCAAATATGGATACAATTGATGAAGAACTATCACAGGGTATAAGGACGATCCAACTATCAGAAGAAGACAAGAATAGGATGTAAAACATGGAAACACCCGTTGATCATCAAGCTTATAGGCAAACGAATCCAACATCAATATCTAAAACGAAAAATACAAGAAATGTGAAAACCGTCGGAAAAGTTTTCACTGATTGATCTTGGATTAGACTACTTTATTGTGAAATTCAACAAGGAAGAAAACATGATCAATGCACTATAAAATGGGTCATTGTTTGTCAATGGACATTTCCTATCTATAAAAAGATGGGAACCCAATTTCGTAGCAAGTGAGGCAAAACAAGATAGATCAGCAATTTGGATATGCCTCCCTCAACTACCCACTGAGTTCTATGACGCAGTAATGCTAAAAAAAGTAGGGAACGCCATTGGGCGACTGCTCAAAATAGATGCTTGTAATAGTGCAACCCTACGAGGAAGATATGCGCAATTGTGTGTTGAGCTACCCCTCGATGAACCAGTCCAAACCTCCATCTTCATAGTCAAATACAAGCAGTAGATTCTCTACGGATGGGATCAGATCCTCTGCAAGCTATATGGTAGACTAAGCCACACAATCAACCAATGCACACACAAAACGCCACCACCTTCACCCAATGAAACAAGGGCCCAAACGGCAACCATCTCTAAAGCAAACACCTCCAACCACAGAGAAGAGTCATGGCAAATTGTCTCTTTCGTCAAGAGAAAGAGAACTCCACCAAGGAACACTAACAAGAACCACAGTCAAGCGAGGATACAACAACAAAATGCCACAAGCTTGCAAAGCGGTGTCCCAGGTATCAATGTAAAAATATTCGAGGCCGCCATAGGTAAGTACATGCACACAGAGAAACTCATATTCAAATCAAAAGAAGTTGACTGCTCTCAGATTCCTAGCACAAATCTACTAAATAAAAAACAAACCAATCTTATAGACAATAGTTTACAAAGAAACCTAAAAAGTAATACCCAATACCCCGTCGCCCCTAATAAATTTCATTTTCCGCAAGAAAATCAAGAAGAAAACATTAATCACCCACACACTCCTACTGACATGCAAAACACTTCCACTCCCCCATGCCCCAACGCTTCGATACAAATGAAGATGCCAACCAATGCGGAGGCAACACGTGTTAAAAACGTGGCTCAAACTAATGAGAACCCTACACACTTGCCCCTGAATTAAAGCCTAACCCTAATGACAACTGTAGTTTAACTACACACAACCCTTTACATGCAGACAAACTGCACTACACATACGACAAGTCACCACACACACAAAACTCTGCTAAACATTTGTCAACCGACCTCGTCCAAATGGACATGGTTATGGAGGTAACTAATCATACTAACTCTATTTACTCCCACACGCAAAAATCCTCCAATTACATGCAGATTGTATCTTCCACACAAGATCTGCAATCATTCCCTTCTTCCAAACAATCTTCCCAAAATATTTTAAAAGTCACTACACTAAAACACAATGCCAACCCTGCTTTTACTTCTAAACAAGAGAAACCACTTACCACTGCCAACACACAGACTCCACAGTCCAAACATGAATAACCAAACCAACAACATGCATACCCCAAACCTAGTGTATGCTACACAGCCACTACACCCGGATCATCAACCAACGTCATGGATCGAACAAGCCCTTCATGGCCAATCTCTATTCTTCTCAATGATGATCGAGGGGTAGGAGATCACGGTAATCATTCAAAATCCAAATTTCCTAGCCCAAGTTGTGAGAGAAGGGATGAGACTAGCCATGGACAACTACATGAATCACGTGTGGATGGCCAATATTCTTGACCCCCTAGCTCCTGAAGTAGCTCCAGCTCTATATCATGCTATGCACAACCACTGGAGCCTACCCCAACACTACAATCTACTCTTGAACATGAACCTCATGTTTGACCTACCATTTTTTCACCCCCAAGAGTTGATAGACATGAATCCACTCTTTTTTCCATGGCAAGCTCAGCCAACACAACAACAACACATGCATGCACCAGTGGAACAACCAAACCCAAACCAATAAGGCCAAGAAATAGAATAGGAAGAGATGGTGATACTCCCCCCATCCGGGAAGAAGCTCCTTCGCAGAAATCTCAACAATAAGAGATATATCCCTTATGCTATATTCTCGGAGAGGAAGGACAAGAAATACATCTTCTGATGCCTGATAGATCTCCAAAAGTGCTCGATCGAGATGACACCACCAATCACCACGGCTGCAGCAAAGCATGATGTTCTTCTGAACCCAACATTGAGAATGAGTCAATTCAGGAAGAGGGGAACCAACCCTAATGGATATCCACACCTCAACTACTCTTCTATCATGAATACACCAACTAGCATAGTAATCTGGAATGTTAGAGGCGCAAATAATGCGGATTTTAGATGCAACTTTAGGGAGCTGATTAACAACCACAACCCCTGCATGGTAACCTTATTGGAAATAAAAATGGTTAATCATGCAACCCTTAAGGAATAATTCAAATTCTCTGACCTAATTGAAGTCCCAACTATTGGGAGAGCTAGTGGTGTGGTAATTATGTGGATGGATACCATGGTAGATGTGGAGCGTATTAGGCATACTGATCAAGAACTGCATACCCTGGTCCAGGTACTCCCTAATCACAAACCCTGGTTATTTAGTGTCATTTACGCAAGTACTTATGTTGTCAATAGAAATACTTTATGGGAAAACCTAAAGTTTATTTTCATTAATTATAAAGGACCTTTCTTCATATGTGGTGACTTTAATGATGTCTTAACTCGGGATGAAAAGTGGTGAGGGAGGCAGATAAATAATAACAGAGTTTCAAGCTTTTTGTCTTGTATAAACTACTACAAATTAATAGATTTAGGATTTAAAGGTTGTCGATACACCTGGTCCAACCATAGAAATAGGAGACATGGTCTAATCATGGAAAGACTTGATCGATGTCTTGCTAATGAGGCCTGATTAGAATCATACCCTTCAGTAAGCATAACACACCTCCCAAAAATCTACTCTGACCATAATTCGCTTTTAGTTAGACTAACAAATATGGGGGTGATAAATACTTCAAAATCTTTTAGGTTAGAGCAATATTGGTGCAGCCACCCAGATTTCGAAAATATTGTTAAGGATAGTTGGCACAACGGGGAATTCAGTGATGCCATCAATTCTTTTCAAACTAACATTAAAAGTTCGAGTGCTGAAATATTTGGTGACATTTTTGCAAACAAAAAAAGGCTTCTTGCTAGGCTGAAAGGGATCCAAAATTCACCAAACTACAAAACTAGTACATTCCTTTGGAATCTAAAACAAAGCTAATCAAAGAATATAACAATTTACTCTGCATTGAGGAAGACCACTGGAAGCATGGATCGAGAATCAATTGGCTCAATGAGGGTGATGCTAATACAAAGTTCTTCCACATATCTGTCTTTAATAGGCGTAGACGTAATAACATATCCTTCTTTAAGGATGACAATGGGAATTGGATAATTGATCAGCACATAATCATTGACCATACTCACCATTATTTCCAAAGTATATTCACTACTAATAATACCCAATCAGACTGGAGAGCCACCAAAAATGCTCCAACAATTTTTGCCAATATGGACCTTTCATCATACGCATGAAATAATCTTTGTTGTCTACTCCTTCAAGCCCTACAAGGCCCCAAGCCCCGATGGCTTACATCATTTTTTTACCAACGATATTGGAATATAGTAGGGCCCTTAATTATCCGAATATGCCAAGAAATCTTTGAGACCACCAAGATTCCTAAAAATATGAATCATACGTTACTATGCCTCATAACTAAATTCAAACATGCAAATAATCTCAAAAATTTCCGCCTTATAGGTCTTTGTAATACCATCTACAAAATAATTACAAAAATTATTGTAAATCGCATTAAACCTTTCCTCAATGAACTCATTAGCCATTGCCAATCTAGCTTCTTAAAGGGTAGAAGAGCGTGTGATAACGCTACTATTATCCAAGAAGCCATTAACCACTTCAAAAACATGAAAGGGATAAAAGGAAATCTAATTGTCAAAATTGACCTAAAAGAAGCATTCGACAGACTAGAATGGTCCTTTGTCTACAGGGTATTAACCTTCTTCCAATTCCCACTGAAAATTGTAAACTCATCATGAACTGAATCTCTATATCCAAAATAGTTTTCCTGATCAATGGGGCCCAAATTGATTACTTTCAACCTACAAGGGGCATCAGACAAGGTGACCCTATATCTCCATATATATTCATCAAATTAAGTACTACGGGACCCAAAAGATCACACATATTCTATGCAAATGACCTAGAACTTATGGTACAGGCCAATGAGAAAACTTTCAACACCATTCACCACTCACTATTAACTTTCAGTTCTCTGTCCGGGCAAAAAATTAACAACACCAAATCAAAAGTCCTCTTCTCAACCAATTTCTACCCTACCATCAGAGAATATGCAACTGAAATTCTCAACATAAACCCAACCACACAGTTTGGAAAATACTTGGGATTTTTATCCTTAAAAATACACCAAAAGCACGGGACTTCCAATTTGTTATTGATAGCATGCGTCACAAACTAGAAAATTGGAAATCAAACTTCCTAACAATGACGGGACGCACAATCCTAGAAAAACCTGCCCTCAATGCTACCAAACCACAACATGCAATACATATCCCTCCCAAAAAAAACTCAACAACAAATTGATAAAATCCAACGCTATTTCATTTGGGGCACAATTGCTCTCAAAAGAAAATTCACTACATTTCATGGGATGTGGTCACCCTACCTAAGAAGATGGGGGATTGGGTATCCGTAAGGCAATACATAAAAATAAAACTGCACCAGCATGGAGACTATTCACCACCCCCTCCACACTATGGGCAAATACTTTAATCCAAAAATATAGTACTAGGGCCAATGCTAAAAACACATCCTTTATTTGGAAAAATGTGTTAAGAGGTTGGGAAACTTTTACTATTGTCATCACATGGGATGTTGGCAATGGGAAATCCATTCACTTATACTATGGGAATTGGATTCCTAACAATCCAAATATAAGGTCATCCATTCAAGGGCCTCTTCATTTAAAAGACACCAACCTAACTCTATCCCAATTATGGACCCATGATCGATGGAATTGGCCATAGCTAACTTTTGAATTACCTGAAGACCTCAAAACAAAAATTCCATCCATTTTCCTCTCAAATAACCCAATGGCCATAGACACCCCTATCTGGTCAATAAATCCAAATGGCAATTTCTCCACCAATTCTGTGTACACTCTTCTACACCAACATCAACAAACACATGTTGATTACGAATGGATCTGGAAACTAGATACCCTAAACAAAATAAAATTCTTTCTCTGGCAATGTTACAAAAGCATACTCCCCACAAAATCTTACCTCCATCAAATTGGTGTTACTAGCGAGAATAGCTGCCCTATATGTCACGAGGCAAAGAAAACTATCACACACACCTTCCTCCACTGTATAGTTGCCTGTATTTTTTGGTGCAGTGTGGGACTGGACATCAACACCCTCCCAAGTGATAAACACTGGCTCCTTTCGATTAAGGATCTTCAAATACCAACCAATCACAACTATATAACTTGGGAAGATGTTTTTCCTTTTGCAATATGGAACCTTTGGTTAAATAGAAATAATAATTGTTTTCATAACCTCTCCACACCCCTAAACTACCAATTGGTTATGATGCGTGCTACTGAGTTTAAACTTCTCATCGCAAAAACCACAAACCCCACACATAAAAAATCCATCCACATAAAGTGGCAACCACCACCTCCCCAAACATACAAATTAAACACCGGTGCTTCTTTTCTAGGCAGGCACAAAGCAAGTGGTATTGGGGGAATTATCAGAAACACACAAGGCAATTGGGTGGTAGGCTTCACAAACTCAGTCCAAGCTCATACTCCTACACATGCAGAGGAAAGGAAATTGATTCCACATATGGAAAAATAAGCCACACAATCCCCCAATGCACACACAAAACACCACCACCTTCACCCAATGAAACAAGGGCCCAAAAGGCAACCATCTCTAAAGTAACCACCTACAACCACAGAGAAGAGTCATGGCAAATTGTCCCTTTCGTCAAGAGAAATAGAACTCCACCAAGGAACACTAACAGGAACCAAAGTCAAACGAGGATACAATAACAAAATGCCACAAGCTTGCAAAGCGGTGTCCCATCTATCAATGTAAAAATATTCGAGGCCGCCATAGGTAAGTACATGCACACAAAGAAACTCATCTTCAAATCAAAAGAAGCTGACTACTCTCAGATTCCAAGCACAAATCTACTAAATAAAAAACAAACCAATCCTATAGACAATAGTTTACAAAGAAACCTAAAAAGTAATACCCAATACCCCGTCTCCCCTAATAAATTATGTTTTCCGCAAGAAGATCAAGAAGAAAACATTAATCACCCACACACTCCTACTTGTATTGGTAAAAAAGAGTTTCACATGTAAGCCAGCTTTTGAAAACTCAGCCAGTCACGTGGACACAAGAAAATACGACAGCTAGACGTGACTCCTTGAAGAGATACGGTACAAAGAGGCACGGTTCAGTAAATCCACGAACTTATCAGCCACGGGAAACTCAACTTGATCAAAACGGGAGAGAGGCACGATCAGAATGAATCTAGACAAAGCTACGAGCAGATTCAAGGACCCACAATTGATTACTCGAACGTTATGTAACTGAACCCCCAATTACCGTTATCCTTTGTAACGCCTCATTAATGTCATAATTAGTCATTAATGGGTGACCATAGCAAAAGTCGTACGTTGTAAGAATCTCCTATATAAGGGAGGGGAATACAGGTTGTAAAGGCATCTGATTCTCGAATACAATCAACTTTATATTTCTGCAATATTGTCTATTATTCATTTTCTCCATTATCTTGATTATCAATAACTCGTATTCATCTTAAAAATAAGCTTTAGTCAAAGGGTCTAATTCTTTGGTTAAACAAATTTGTTCCTTTACCCGGAATCTGATAATCTTTATGTACTTTTTAAGTGATATCCTCTGAATTATGTCAAACCTCAATGACAACAACCAGCAAAGGAGCGGAACCCCAGNAATCCCCAGAAAGATCCAATAACAACCATGGTAATAATGATCAAACTGTGGAACAAGATCATGTAAAGCAAATGATTGCAGAGTATGTGAGTCAAGCTTTGCAAGAATTTGCGAGAGGATTACTGGCAGTGTTACCTACACGGCCGACGCCACCCCCCAATAACACCATCACCATGGAAAACCCTCAATCTGGGTTGGCAAACTTAGGAAGAGGAGACACTCCTAATGAATCTCTCGAAACGAGACCAGGTATATCTAATAACTCTGAATTACAAAATTTACTGCTAACCATGCAGAAACAGATGAAGGAGCAGAACGATCGCATCGAACAAATTCCTGGAGTACCACCTATCATCAAAGTCATCGATGTTGATAGATATTCTCAACAACCTTGGAAGCCAAGTGCGGCACCCTTGCCTATACCCAAGAAGTTTAAAATGCCTGACGTTCCCAAATATGATGGAACAACTGACCCACGCGACCATGTGACTGCTTTCACTACTGGAGTAAAAGGCAACGACTTAACGAAACAAGAGATTGAATCAGTCCTTGTCAAAATATTTGGGGAAACACTTACCAAAGGGGACCTAACCTGGTATTCTCTTCTTCCTGAAAATTCTATTAACTCTTTTGCTGAGCTTGCAGATTCGTTTATAAAAGCACACTCTGGTGCACAAAAAGTTGAGAAGATAATGGAAGACATATTCAAAATAAAACAAAGAGACACGGAACTACTTCGTGAGTTTGTAGACAGATTTCAACGAGAAAGAATGCAGTTACCCAGGGTGCCTGATAATTAGGCAGCCATGGCATTTGCGAGCAACCTGAACGATAAAAGCTCAGAAGCCACGAGGCGACTTAAGGAGAGTCTAAGAGAATTCCCCGCTACAACATGGAACGATGTATATAACAAGTACAGTACTAAACTCAGAATTGAAGAAGATATCATTGCTCGTTCGAGAGATGAAGATCATTCCAAATCCAGACGTCCTGAATCAGATAGAAGATCAGGTTAGGTACGATCGTTACTTAGGACCCTCGGGATGCGATATCCGCCCCAGGTTCAAAAACACTAGGTCGGACTATAGACCACAAGGAAGAGACGTGGTCTCATCCTCGTCAAGATCCAGAAAAGATCGAGATGAACGACCTAGAGATAGTACTCAAATTGGGGATCATACCTTTAATGTAAGTACTACAGAATGTGTCTCAATATTGAGGAACATGGGATACAAGGTTAAGTGGCCCAAAGAGATGTGGTCAACTCCAAGTAGAAGAAACCCAGGTCACTGGTGTGAATTTCACAACGATCAAGGGCACAAAACTGCGGATTGCAGATTTTTACAAGGTGAAGTAGAAAATTTATTAAAATGTGTCTATTTAACATAATTGTTTAGTGATAAAGGTAAACAAGCATATATGAGGAACAGGCAGGAGCCCCCAAAGCCTCCTTCTCTAAAATGAAACGTTAACGTAATACACGGGGGTGAAGAAGTAAATGGAGTGATTTGCAAAACAACCACGAAGTTCACAATTACACATGGAAAACGGGCTCGTGGAGAAGATGATATAACCTTCGATGATGCAGATATAAGCGCATTAATGCTTCCACACAATGATGCTCTGGTAATATCTTTACTTATTCATGACACTAACGTAAAAAGAGTGTTGATTGATCCAGGCAGTTCAGTCAATATCATTTTTCTAAGAGTCGTGGAAGAAATGCTAATGGGGAATCAAGTAATCCCAAAGGCACGAGCCATATCAGGGTTTGATAACTCTACGGTTATAACAAAAGGAGAAATTGAGCTTAGCACTTATGCTGAGTGGGTGATCAAAAGTGCCAGGTTCCAAGTCATTGATACTGACATGGCTTATAACGTGATCATTGGAAGGTCATGGATCCACGACATGAAAGCGATACCCTCTATGTCACACCTCCTTTTTCCCCACCCCGATTAATGAAGGGGTAATAAAGGAGTTTTTCCAATTAAAGTGACATTATTCGGATTTGGAATTTATTTTAATTTTTTCAGAGTCGCCACCCGGATTTCTGACGATTCTCCGGGACACCGTTTTATTTTTAAAATCCCAAATCGAGGAAATTTTGACTCTGTTTTGATTTGTCTGCGACCAGAAATCTGAGTAAGAAATTCTGTTAACCCGGGAGAAGGTGTTAGGCATTTCCGAGTTTTGTGGTTCTAGCACGGTTTCTTACTATTAATATTTGGCCTAAATTATATGATTGTGCGTTTTTGCCTATTGTGCATTTATCCTCTTTAAAAAATTTAGCCGTTTTTGATAAGTATGGATTTATCTTGGAAAACAAGTCACGAGAACGTGCACTTGTTATGCTTTTGGACATGTTACAATTACGCCACATGAAATGCACCCGCAATTGCAACACGTGATTTTAATATAGTTTGAAGTTGAAGTCGGGGACATGAGTTGTCGCACCCGAGTGTAGATTATGTAGTCAAGGACTATGATCGTGACGGTTTTATAATGCCTATTTGAGGCGATGTTTGATTATTCTTTAGGTTTAGTATTTTTATCCTAAAAAGGTATTTTTAGCCTAGGGATGTGTACAAAGTTGTCCAGAGTTAGGTTAGCTATCCTAAAGTATAAGTGTTTGGGCTATGGCCATGTTTTAGCCCAATTTGTCATCTAACCCTTTTTGTCCAATCCTAACTATGACTAATTATGAGGAAAATAAAGTTGTATAATTCTATTGAAAAAAATGTCAACAAATGAAAAGTTCAATAAGAAATCTAACAAGTTACTGATTCACAAATTACATATTAAAAGAGTCAAGTGAACACATTCAGCTATAGTAGAATACTGACTTAACAGTTTTATCAATTTCAGATGGCCTAAATATATGTTTTTTAAATCATGATTCATATGCATTAAGCCTATTCGGGAGTGTTCGTATGTCTATTGTTGTAAATTCAGAAAATTTAAAGGATGTGAGATGAATTGAAAATGTTTCGAATCACAAATTCCTGTTTATATATTTTTCGAAAGTCATTGAATCTGGAACGATTGTTTCCAGAATTTCAGTAAGTGTTTACAAAGAGATTTTGGAAAGACTAATTCGAATAAAAATCCATACGAAAAAAATTCAAGAAATGCTTCGGAACTTCAATTGAATCTGAACGATTACATGCCTACTATCATTGTGTTACTTCTTAGAGCAAATAGCTCTAAACTTTGGGGATATGCACTCCCTTTTGGCCCAATGGCTTAGGAGGTTTAAACTTGACTAGAGCCTCAATGGGTTGTTCTATCGAGTTAGCCCAGTTTCAAAGGGGATTTCACATGAGTGAAAAAAAAAACAAAATAAAACTGAATGTCCATTCTTAGAATGTCCAGTCCATATTACAAGAATGTAGAACTTATGCTATTACATTGTCATTTTTTGCTCAAAAATACAGTTCCTAAAATGAGATAATAAAGAAAACAGTTGTTGCTCTTGTGCAAGCTAACAGCCCTCCATAACTCAACCTGCATTTTTATAGATTTTCTCCAAAAAAAGTGAGTGAAGTATGTATGCATTTTTTGAGAAGAATTTGACCATTAAAAGGTCAGACCCATTTCCTTAACGCAGATTCAGCTAGGGAATCATATTACACTTTTTTTTTTTTTAAAAAACAACTTTAAGGAATTCATATACATCAGGAAAGACTTATGGGTTTAAGCAAGCATTTACAATCATTTTTTATACAAGATTGTCGTACTTGTGAGTTTAAGCTCAAACATACATTGGAGCAACACTCATAATTACACAGCCTCCTCAGGAATTCACATTTTTAGTTCATCCAATTCACCAGAATTTCAAAGCAGACACACACATGTTTGAAAAGCTTCGGAAACAACAACTTTTATTTAGACGACATTGTTACATACCTCTTTTCAAAGGAAATCAGCAAAATATGACCAAATGAAGTCGAAATATCAGAATTTCAGAAGGAGATAGATCCAACACAGCAACAGCAGCAACTTTTAAAAGAAACCCAGGAAACCTCGACTCAAGAGTGACCCATTTAAACCCAGAAAACCCAGTACATCAGTTTTTAGATGAAGAAAACCAAACAGCTACCATAAAAGACTAAATTTTACTATTTTATCTTAAAGGTGTGTAGAAGGATCTGTTTTCAGAGATGAAGAGCCTTCTAATGTGTGATCCCTTTAGGAAAATCTGGGTAGAGAGAAATCCTAAAAATCCGTGTGTATTTTCTGTGTGTATTCAGATTTTTCAGCATCCCAACCTCCTTCTTTAGTGGTAAAAGTGTGTGTGTATATAGAGGTATTTGGATAGGATATTCTTAGCATATTCCTTATCCAATAAGCTGAAAATAGTACAAATGCAGCTGTTAACTTTATCTCTAGGGACAGCTGCCCTATTCTAGAAGATTCCCAGACCCTAAAACTCCCTTTTTAACCCTAAAATATCTGATTTCCTTATTCTACATTACCTATTGTACCCCTTGGAGTCCCTGAATTTACCATTAGGTAATCAGGGTTACTCACTTGGGTTATTATTTAACCCATGCTATGAACTTTGGTTATGCAAATATAATTAGTCCTCCTTAACTAGTATTAGGAATTAACTAGCTAAGGGTTACCCAACTATCTATTGATTTCAGCTTTGTTTAGGTGGCTAACTTAATTTATCAATTAGTTTCTAATTATGTGGTTAAATATCCTAATCTTGATAGTATGTCTAATCAATGACCAAAACTTGGGATTAACATGGGTAATTAACTTGTTAGGATCAGATTTTAATAATGAAACAGGAGGTTAGGAGACTAATTATCAAAGAGTCCTAGTCATCTTATATTAATATTAAACTGAACTAATTAATCTAGCAAATTAAGACCCCAAACAAACACATAAGAAATCAGTCAATCAACCAGGATATTCAAGAGGATCTGATCAAGAATAAATACATGAAGCATATTTTATACTTATGAATATCGAGACCTGAGCTACATCATTCAAATATCTAAAACAGGGTTCGATTAATCTAAACATGTATGATCAAACTAACAATATACAAGGTCATTTAACCAAACGTGAACCAATGATAGGAAACAGATACGCACTGATATAGTAATAAAAATCCTAAGTTAGCTACTAAGCAATGAAATCCATTCAGATTTTGAATTAATTACATAAATAAACGGAATAAAACTAAAAAGGAAGAAAGAAACAGTTAGCCAAAAGGGATAATGAAAACAGTGGTTAAGCCATTAATTTGTTCATGATTTTCCATAATAATACAAAGAAACGGATAGAAGAGGAAAGGGGATACACGTGGGAGTAGTTTGACGGATTCTGGCGGGGTTTGAAAACAAATCAAACCCTCATGAATCAATTGCTCTTCTCAATAGAAATTGACTCATGAAGGTCCGAGTCGTTGGTTGTCTTTAAATCGGCCCGCATAAGAGAGCTAGGGTTTCTGTTTTCTTAGATCTAAAATCGAAGAGATTTGGGTGTTTATTTGGGGAAACCAGTAGTGGGAGGTGATTGAGGGGAGGATGAGGATCATCTGGTGCGAATTTGGGTTCGATTGGAGAATCTCCGCCTCCGGAGGCGATTTCCGATCGGCGGAGGACGACGGTTCTGGGCAGCTAGGGTTTGGGTGTTTAGAGAGAAGAGAGAGAGACGGATAGGGGGGTGTGTGAGACTTCTGGGCTTGAGAGGGTAGGTGGGGGGTTTGGACAGTTATATAGTTAAGGGGTCACTAGTTTAGGACCGTTGGATCAAGATGATCCAATGGCTGGGGGGTTTGATAGGATAAACGGGGTCGTTTTGGTTTAAGGTTAGGTAGCTCTTTATGTTGGGTCGTTTGTAGTGTAGTGACACTTATTTTGGGCCTGGGAAAATTAGTTTAGGCCCTATTTTGATATATTAGGATTAATTAGGCCTAAATAAATATTAATTAACACTAACCTAATCAAATTCAAAGGAAAACATGAAATAATTAATTCTAACCTTAATTTCATCTAATCATGGATTAATTAAGAATAAAACAATTAACTTTATACTTCTAATTAAATCCATGATTTATTGGATAAAACTGATTAATTTTAGTAATTAGTTGTCAAAACTATATTACATCAAATAACCATCATTCGTTTGTTGTTTAATTCAATTAATTACAAATAATAAATTCATAATTCTTTGATAATAGTGGTTCAATTTTAATAATTTTAAAAGATGAATTATAAATATGCAAATGCAAACAATTCACAATTAATCACCAAAATTCAACAAAATTTATAAAATTAATCTATTGTATTGAATTTTGTAAGAGTATATAGTGGTGAAAAATCACGTGCTCACAGTTGCCCCTCTTTCCTCGGAAACACGAAGAGTTTTCGGGCAAAGACAAAGTGAGCAGTCATGAACGATTTTTACCCGTTCGCATACTCAATGTGAAGCTTTTGAAAAGTTTGACCGAACCCTGCTTCAAGGTTGCCTACATATCCTTGGCTATAAAGGAACCAGGTCAGTGTAGTTCTGGAGGTTTTGGTAGCTGGGAATACCGAGTAACTATGGTTTCACTGTGGTTGCTGCTGTTACTGCTGGTGATCTCCTTATTACACCCAAGCACAAAATGAAGGACTAACAAAACCTATCAGCTGCTAAATTACAAGATTCCTATCTAGGACTTGGCCTTGAGTCTTGATCTTTTGCTGACTCTGACCTGGATCCTGATATTTGTTAGTCTCAGATGCTGGTTTTGTCTTATCGTTCCTCGGATCAAAGCGGGATATACTGGACGGATGACTTCAATCTCGTCCTGAATAGTCCACATCTTCCCCGTTTGTGCACTTTTGGATTCAATATTCTCTTTCTTCTTTTTGTTTTGTTATTTTGGATCGAAACTTATTCTTTTTGTCGTCTCGAGTTCCAATCTAGAAACGTAATCTGCACAAAATCAAAACAAACGAACGAAATTTTCTGCCCCGATTTTCACTAGGAAAATTTCATGAGTTATTGTAATAAAATCTATATTATTTTATTATTGAAAGCAATAAAAGGCCGGGAACTGTGTACCCTGAGTGAATGCAGACTAGGGGTGGATACCCTATGCCTAAAAGGTGAAATCAACTAGGGATTGGAGACCCTATATTAGAAAAGATCGACAGGTTATGTTGTCGTCAAGATGAGATCACCAGGTTATGCCGGTGTCTGGGGAAGGATCAACAGGTTATGTTGTTGTCAAAAAGGAGATCGCCAGGTTATACTGGTGCATGGGGGAAGATCAACGGGTTATGCCGGTGTTTGGAAAGTTCAATAGGCTATGTTGTTGCCTGGGGAAAAGAGATCACTGGGTTATGCCAGTGTCTGGAGAAGAAAACATCACCAGGTTATATTAGTGTCTGGAAAGGTCAACAGGTCATGTTGTTGCCTGAAAAAGAGATCACTGGGTTATGCCAGTGTCTGAAGATGATCAACGGGTTATGTTGTTGTTAGGAAGATCATCAGGTTATGCCGGTGTCTGGAGAGGTCAACAGGTTATGTTGTTTCCTGGGGAAAGGAGATCACTGGGTTATGCCAGTGTCTGGAGAAGAAACGATCACCAGGTTATGTTGGTGTTTGGAAAGGTCAACAGGTCATGTTGTTACCTGAAAAAGAGATCACTGGGTTATGCCAGTGTCTGAAGATGATCAACAGGTTATGCTGTTGTCAGGAAGGTCACCAGGTTATGCCGGTGTCTGGAGAGGTCAACAGGTTATGTTGTTGCCTAGGGAAAAGGGAGTGATCAACAGGTTATGCTGTTGTCAGAAAAAGAAGAGATCACCAGGCTATGCTGGTGTCTGGAAAGGTCAACAGGTCATGTCGTCGCCTGAAAAAGAGATCACTGGGTTATGCCAGTGTCTGAAGATGATCAACAGGTTATGCTGTTGTCAGAAAAAGAAGAGATCACCAGGCTATGCTGGTGTCTGGAAAGGTCAACAGGTCATGTCGTCGCCTGAAAAAGAGATCACTGGGTTATGCCAGTGTCTAGAAATGATCAACAGGTTATGCTGTTGTCAGGAAGATCGCCAGGTTATGCCGGTGTCTGGAAAGTTCAACAGGTTATGATGTTGCCTGGGGAAAAGGGAGTGATCAACAGGTTATGCTGTTGTCAGAAAAAGAAGAGATCACCAGGTTATGCCGGTGTCTGCTTGGGTGTGGGACCCTATGTTGGCATCAACTAAGGACTGGGATATCCTTGGTTGGAAAATGTTTGGCTAGGAATTGAGGACCCTATGCTACTTTAGGGTTGCATCATATTCAACTTCATTTCTTCTTTTTCTTTTTCTTTTTCTTTTTCTTTTTCTTTTCTTTTTTTTTATATTATTAATAATTGTTTTTTATATACGCGGGAAAAGATTTTTGGAGGAAACTTCCTTTCGTTGGAGTCAATGTTGCAGAGCTCCTTCTAGCTCTTGCGCAATTCCTTTTGATTGCACATGCTTTTTGCATGGTTGCTTTTGCACCTGTTTCCTATTTTCAAACAAAGAACAATTTGTTAGTTTGAAACGGTGTTTAGTTTTGCGGCTTTGATTTTCAACTGGTTGCTCTCAGTTCTTTTGATGAAGATCTCAACCACTTGCTTGTTTGTTTACTTGCTAGGGATTGGGTTTCATCTCTAATATCGGGGGCCTTGGCTTTCCAAATTTCACCATGGCGATCGGTCACATGGGACCCAACATTTTATTTTGCCTTTGTAGGCTTTTCACTTGCTTTTTCTTTTGGATTTCCAGAGTATTGGGGAGGATTTTTGGCCCCTCAAATTCTATTGCGACGGTTATTCGTGTGGGACTTAACCTTTCCAAATTGTTTTTTCCTTTATTGGCTTTTCATTCCTGACTTTTCTTCCAACTGTAACTTTAGGTCATTTGGAATATTTCGGCTTTTCAAACCTTGCCAAGATGGTTAGCCACGTGGGGCTCAACCTTTCAACTTCAATCGCCTTTATAGGCACTTCATTTTTATTTCCTCCTTTCAAGGTTTTGAGTTTGAATCATCAGCCACTGTGGCCAGTCGGGATCGACTCGATGCCCCTGACGAGGCTGGGTGCCTTTTGCATATTGACCCGTGTCAAATGAGAGCCCTGTAAATTAGTCTTGCCATATTTTCTTTGCCTTAGTTTCGGGACAGAGTTAGACCGAAAGGGATTCAAAAGAAAAATAAACGACAGAATGGACAACGAATTTAAACAAGAGGTGTCCCTTTCGGGCAAAGGAAAGAAGGACTTATCTGGAGTGCATGCGGACTTCAATAAACATGACATGCCCTTTGGACTGGATGCCTGATCCGTGTAAACCGTCCGACTCTCAGAAATTCATCACAACTATCACCTCGAGATTGAGAAACCTTGCCCCGGACTGTGTTCATATCAGTGATTCATTATCCTTTTCGATTAGTGGCGCCCTTTGCAGGTTTTCATCGACTAACCTCTCTCATTTCTCCTTACCGTCGTCTTGTAGTGCCCTTTGCAAGTTTTCACTAACAAGACTCTCTCATTTTCAATTTCTCTGCTCACCGTCGCCTTACAGTGCCTGATGCGAGACTAAATTGCATAGTTTAACATGTGATATACCTTACATTTTATGCGCATTAATGATAAAAATACACTTGTTATGTGCTTAATGGAGTTTATTTCATGTGTAGGTGAAGTGGAGATGGAAACGGAGCTAAAAGGATGCAAATACGTCGAAAAATACGCGAAAGGAGACACCCGGGCGATAGCCGGGCGACAGAGCCAAACAGACTGCCCTACCTGGCGTTAGCCAGGCGTTAGGGCTGAAACGCCAGCCCTACCCTGGAGTTAGCCAGGCGTTAGGGCTGAAACGCCAGCCCTAGCCTAGCGTTAGCCAGGCCTTTGGGTCCAAACGCCAGGGTCCCCAGTTCGGCGAAAAAACTGAGTTTTGACGGGTTTAAGTGTTTTCCAATTGAAATAGAAGTATCCTACACGTTTAGGGTTTGTCCTAAACTA
>ML408122.1:9228-19276 GCA_005239525.1 Nicotiana knightiana | reverse complement strand
GTTTATGCTCTCATTTAGCTCGGCTTCCATTTCCAACTCACCTACACATTAAATAAACTTCATTAGGCACATACGACGTGTATTTTTATCATTAAAGCACATAAAATGCAAGGTATATAATGCTTAAAATCATGAATTCTAGCCATGCATCAGCCATCCATGGTCCAGGCCGGACGCCTTGGTGTGGAGCAGGTACCGGATCGCATGATTTTTTTTCGGGAGATCAAATACAACCCAAGGAACCATAACCAACTCTTCGAAATGATCAAGTTACATTTTTGGCATTTTATGGCAATTACACGTGAATTCTGCAAGTCGTGCATGTATTATCGTCTGCCATGGTTCAGGCCGGACGCCGGTGAAAATCCAAAATCAGCCAGCTTACTGTGCTCATGTCGAAGAAGAAGCAGACGAAAATCCTTGGTTCCATGATATCAAGGAATACTTGGCAAAAGGAGAGTGGGTAAAGAGTCGTTATGAGCAGCTAGCCCTCATAGACGGAAAAAGAATGAATACAGTTTGTCATGGTCAGCTATATCAAAACAAAATGGCCAGGGCCTTCAACAAGAAAGTCAAGCCGAGACGATTCGCACCAGGGCAACTGGTGTAAAGAAAATCTTTCCACATCAAGATGAAGTCAAGGGGAAGTTCTCTCCCAACTGGCAAGGCTCGTACATGGTTCACAGAGTGCTGACAGGAGGAGCACTCATACTTGCAGAAATGGATGGAGAAGTTTGGCCAAAACCAATCAATTTAGATGTATTCAAGCGCTACTATTTGTAATCTTCATGTTTTCTCAATGATGTAAATTGAACTATGTCTGACCTGATTCCCGTTTAAGAGGGGATACGTAGGCAGCCCTATGGGTTCGGTCACAATTCAATAAAAATCTATTTTTCCCATAATTGGAAACTGGGGCAGAATTTTGAGTAGGACCCTCAAAATTCCGAAGCAAGCAGTAGGCCAGAAGCATTCACCCAGCCAACTAGGGTAGAATTGAGGAGGACCCTTAAAATTCTAAACCAAGTTCAGCCAGCTGGCACGAGCAGCAATCAGAGGCGTCCACCCAGCAAACTGGGGCAGAATTTTGAGGAGGACCCTTAAAATTCCACAACAGGAGAGGTTGCAATGTCTCGAACCGTGTCATGTCGTTGGTTCATCTAAAACTATTTTAGATTATATATTATACTTTTACAAAATCATGCATATTTATCGAAATAGCTTGTTTAGCGAGTGCTACCCCAAATGATGTGAACAGTATCGTGATCAAGTAGACAAGCTAAGCAGAGCCAGCGGGAATGCGAACTAACCTTCCCCTTTACAAAACTCACGATCTTTCTTTGGGTGCATGCACAAATTACAGAAGCCTCAAAACATATTATCTGCTCTNAGGGATATGTAGGCAGCTCAGAAGTCGGGGTGCGGCCTAATTCTTTCATACTATTTCCCTCCGGGCAAAATTGGCCATCATATCTTTATCCGACAACTCTTTCATCTTTTCCGGGTAAAGAGGGGTAGTTGTTGATACCCAATTTTCCCTAAAATTGTTTTCAAACTTGTATATATACTTTCAAAATCACTCCTTACAGTAACTGGTATTTTCTCACAGTTTTTCGTATATTTATCAAATTATTTTCCTGTTTATTTAATACTTTATATTCCATAATTAGTCATAAATGATATAATTTCAAATCATTTTCTTGATCAACATGTTATTTATTTCCTATTTAATTCCCTTAGGACTTTATTATTTCACAAATTAGCCAATATTGGCATCATTTAGTTAGTTTCAGCAGTTTTTGCAATTATAGCACAAATGTGCATTTATACCATTTTAAAATCAGTGAATGATCATTTATAATTTTTATATCTTAGTCAATCGCCTTAATTTCATTTATTTGGTCTCACTTTATTTTTACACAATTATTAGCTATTTTATTAATTAATTATCTTATTTAATTGGGTATTTAACGTTTAGCCCATTTCTATTTACATTATAACCAATTTTTAACCCAACCCACCTGACCCAAAACCCATTAACCAACCCAGCCCAAAACCCACAAATAACCCGGCCAAACCCCACACTTAATCTGAACCGTTGACCAAATGAGATCAACGGTCCAGATCAGTGTTACCATAATTAAACCTAATCACTACCCCCCTCCGACCCCTCATTCTCTCAAGACTCACTCTCTCTCTATCTCTCTTTGTTACGCTCTAAGTTCTCTCTAGAAGCCTCCTTTGGCTTCTCTTCTCCGATGGAGTCTGGTCATGTTCTTCGACTGGTTCTCTCACCAAAAACCATGGCTCTTCATCGTCTCATGGCTATTTGTCCACTTTGCACTAGTCTAGTGATGCTTTGGGGCTCTCAGGCGAACCTGGAGTGGTCTAACTCACCTCCCATGGTCCTGTTCCACTTTTCGGCCTCCCTGACCGTTTGAGTAAGTTTACAACCTGTTCCGGCTTAGGCCGGTGCCGTCTTTGAGGTTCTTCTTACTTCTATGGGTTCCACAAAACCCTAACCCTATATCTTTCGATTTATTCTACATCTACTTTAGCTCTATAATATTATGAAGCTTTTCTATGTTTTTCCCTGAAAACTTTCATGTTTAAACGATCCTTTCAATTTTTAAACTAGGGTTTCACAAACCCCTTTCAAAAATTGATTTCTTTTACTTCTGCTTTAATGTTATTCCATGCTTTTCTCTGTTAATACGTTTTGATTCAAAACTTCTTACTGAAAATCCCAATTTTTAGGTTTTTTAGTCCGTCTTGTTTGCTATGTTTAGCCAATCTTTATACTTTTTCTAGGCTCTCTATGTGCTCTATGTTTCTTACTGTAGTTCGTGGTTAGGGTTCCAGATACCCTCTACTGACTCTGTGATGTTTTCTTTGAACCTATGGTTCTGTATGTTCTGTACTGATTTTTCGAATTGTTTCCCTTGATTGTGTGATACTTTCCTTGATTATGCCTGATTGACTAATTTTCAGAATTAAACCCTTACTTTGTTTTGTGAATATGCTATCAGTGTGTACTTTCCTTAATTACGTGTTATGAACCTGGTCTTTATTACACACTCCATGCTTTTACTACCCTATTATGGTAAGATTACTCTAGTTGATTCCTTTCCCTGATTTAACTCTGGTTGGCCTGTTTGAACTTGACTCCCTAATTAAAGGGAGTCCATGCCTTTAATTGATACTGATTGGTTATTATTTCCATAATTATGTTAGACTAATTATTCCTTACCTTATTTTCTTTACTCGTTTTCAGAATTATAAACACCCTACTCTCTTTAGCATAACAAAAAAAAAACATACACAACACACAACAAAAGATAGCACTCATATTACTCTGAACTCTCACTTGCTTTGCTGCCTATTCTCTCTTGTTCTTCTGGCTACTCAGTCGGCAGAAAGACAAGACTGAACAACTTATTGTTGCTCTATTGCTCTACATACCATTGTCTATTGCTCTACTTCTCTGCACCTTGATGTTCTATTCTTACTCCTAACTGGTATGTTTCTAGTTTAAGTTTATAGAATCTAACCCAACATGTTTCTGTTTGTATTGAGGTTTTAATTATGGTTTTGTTGTTTGCCTTGCAGCTAGTGTGTTTGTCTTACCCCTATGACCTCTCCTTCCTTCTGTGTTCAGCATGTGTCTTGCCTATGTGATTCCCCTTTCCCTTTAGTCTAACATGTCTATTTCTTTCCCTTATATGTTTCCCTCATGAATCTGCCTGACTCCCAACACTATGAGCAAGCACCCCCTAATACTTAGTTATTGTGTAAATCCTAATCCTAGACCTAATATGTGACTCTGTGTGACACCCCTCAATCTGATGCTGTTAGATTCCTGGCATGAACATTCTGTGATAACTAGACTGTGTTTGTTTAAACCATATAGCACTAGACTAAGGACTATTTGTGTGCAAGTCTGCCTCTACTATGTGACTTATTTGTCCCCCAGCCCCCCTATCCCTGTTTGTGTTTGCTTTCTAGACCATGTATGTTTTGGGTCGCTGACTGTCCTGTTTCTTTCTTCTGCAAAACCAGTTTTCATAAAACAAACCCTCATGTTGTTCTCTAAAGCTATTTTTCAAAACAGTTATTTCCAACAGTTACTTTTCAAACTCAACTCTTTTCTAAACTATAGGCACATGTCAGCACTCTTAGTTCTAAGTTCAGCCCCCCTTCGTGTGAGCACTGCCCTGAGGACCATTTGAGCACTCATTGAACTCTAACACACAAGGATGGCGTTCCACACTGCACTTACTCATTCCTGGCTAGGGTACTTGGGTGTGAGCATTGTCTGGGGTCTTCTGAGATCCTTAGGAACTCTGACACACCTGGGTTACAAAAGGTCATGGCATATGGAATTGTTGGATCTGAGGACTTGGGCCTACTGTTAGGCCTTCTATAGTGTAACTTCTTAATTTCCTTATTTATGGAGTTTGTGCAAGGCTGGTTTGTAATAACTAATGGTAAAAACGGTTATGGGCTGGATAGTGAAATGGGCAGGGTTGTGCATGCTTAGTATAATTATGGGTAGAAACCATGCTATAGGATTTATTTTGTATACGTGTGCAATAGCTACCATGCTTAGGAATACTTGCCATGCATGCATTAGAAAACATGTTTTAGGCCCGTTTATCTCAGCATCTTTTCCATACTCATGCCTCACTTAGAAATCATGTTCATATTTAAATAACTATAAAAAATGGTTGTTATAATGTTACTCTCTTTTCATCTTCACGATCACCATGTCTAGAAATCCTGTTTTAGGTTAAAAACATTAATCACCAATATTTGCATTAGAAATCATGTGCTAGGTTCAACAACTTAACTACGCTTCTGTATTTCCTGTTTCGAGTCAAAAGATATGTTAATAAGTAAATTCCGCCCTAAAATAATAATAGATTCTCATTTCTGAAAATGTTTGTGCATTTAGAAAAGCATGCATAGGTTTGCATCATTCTACACCCTGTATGCATTTAGATATCCTGTTTTGTAGGACACTCCATTCACATTCGTTTAAATACTCACTCCTTTACCACGATTAAGTCTAAACTGGATAACTTGAGTTTGTTAAACCCGCCTAGGCAAGCCTTAGGCATTAATTTTATTAAAACTGGGAAAACTATCTCTTTGTAATTATTGGCTAATTACAGATCAGAATTCATAGTCTAGAACTGGTAAAAAGATTTTTCTGAAACTCAGTAATCAGACTGCCCCATTACTGTATTCTTACTTAGACATCCTGCCTTAGGTTCTAAAATTCAAAGACCTCTTTGTGTTTGAGTCGTGCTAGTTATGTGTATTAATTTGTGGAGGGATTCATGAGCCTCATATCTGCTCCTGTGTGTCCCCTATACTTGCAGTCCTAAATCTTTTATTTGTCGCTTAGAATTTGTCCTTTAAACCTACGGGTTCTGCCTAGTACCTACCCTTTAGGATAGTAGTCCTAACTTCCTCCAGGACTGATAAGATGGGACGGGTAATAGCACACAATAAAATCGGTGACCAACATACGCTTTAATTACCTTCACGGGGTGGGAAGGGTAGAATATGGATATGATGACCGGTGCGCTAATACCACGTGTAGCCCCTCTTCGAGGAGTGATTACCGGGTATTGCATTAATGTGATCCGTATTACTTTAAACCTAGGATATTTTCTCAAATGTTTACTTCTAAGTTCTTTTAAACTTTCAAAAATACTTCTTTGAAATACCCTCTTATGTGAGCCTTACTTGTTATTTGCTTATTGTTTGAATTCACAAAACCATTTAGCCGGGACCCACAGTTGTGGATCCTGAGGGGTGCTAATACCTTCCCCTTAGGATAACTTCAAGACCTTACTCAATCTCTGGTAATCCCAAACTAGTTCATGATTTAACTACTCAAGGTTCCCTAACGCACCTAAAAATCGTTAGGTGGCGACTATTCCTTTAACTTCTTCCTTCCAAAGGAGTTTGTCCCAAAAATGTCCTGAACCCAGATCTCCGCAAGGAAAAAAATGGGGAGCGCGACAGTCTCGGACAAATATCAGGCGATACGGTACCAGCTCCGTACCACGGCATCAGACTTTCGCCATGGCAGTCGATAATACAGGCACGATTGGCGGAATTCCAGTTTAATAACCATAAAATGTTAAAAAAAAGTAATTTGGTCATTTTGAAGTGTTAGTTATGGTTCCTTGGGTCGTATTTGATGTCCCGGACAAATATCTGGCATTCCGAAAATGGCCCCGTACCACGGCGTCGGGCTTGAGCCACGGCAGGCGATAATACAGGCACGAATGGTAGAATTCTAGTTTAACTCCCATAAAATGCCAAAAAATGTAATTTGGTCATTTCAAAGTGTTGGTTATGGTTCCTTGGGTCGTATTTGATGTCCCGGACAAATATCTGGCATTCCGAAAATGGCCCCGTACCACGGCGTCGGGCTTGAGCCACGGCAGGCGATAATACAGGCACGACTGGTGGAATTCCAGTTTAATTGCCATAAAATGCCAAAAAATGTAATTTGGTCATTTCAAAGTGTTGGTTATGGATCCTTGGATCGTATTTGATTTCCCAAAAAAATATCAGGTGATCCAGTACCGGCTCCATACCACGGCATCGGGCTTCGGCCACGGCAGGCGATAATACAAGCACGACTGGCGGGATTCAGTTTAATTGCCATAAAATGCATAAAATGTAACTTGGTCATTTCGAAGCGTTGGTTATGGTTTCTTGGGTAGTATTTTATGTCCCGCACAAATATCAGGCGATATGGTACCGGCTCCGCACCACGACATCGGGCTTGGGCCACGGTAGACGATAATAAAGGCATGAATGGCGGAATTCCAGTTTAATTGCCATAAAATGCCAAAAAATGTACGTTGGTCATTTCGAAGCATTGGTTATGGTTCCTTGGGTCGTATTTGATGTCACGCACAAATATCAGTTGTTCCGGTACCTTCTCCGTACCACGGCGTCAGGCTTTGTCCACGGCAGGCGATAATACATGCACGACTTGCAAAATTCTAATTTAATTGCCATAAAATGCAAAAAAATGTAATTTTGTCATTTAGAAGTGTTGGTTATGGTTCCTTGGGTCGTATTTGATGTCCCGGACAAATATCAGGTGATCTAATACCGACTCCGTACCACGGTATCGAGCTTTGGCCATGGCAGGCGATAATACAGGCACGACTGGCGGAATTCCAGTTTAATTTCCATAAAATACCAAAAATGTACTTTGGTCATTTAGAAGTGTTGGTTATGGTTACTTTTGTCGTATTTGATGTCCCGTACAAATATCAGGTGATCTGGTACCGGCTCGGTACCACGGCATCAGGCTTTGGCCATGGCATGCGATAATACAGGCACAACTGGCGGAATTCCAATTTAATTGCCATAAAATGCTAAAAAATGTAATTTGGTCATTTCGAACCGTTTGTTATGGTTCCATTGGTCGTAATTGATGTCCCGGACAAATATTAGGTGATCCTATACTGGCTCTACACCACGGCATCGGGCTTGGTTCACGACAGGTGATAATACAGGCACGACTGGCGAAAGTCCAGTTTAATTTCCATAAAATGCCAAAAAATGTAATTTGGTCTTTTTGAAGTGTTGGTTATGGTTCCTTTGGTCGTATTTGATATCCCGGAAATATATCAGGAGATCCGGTATGGGCTCAGTACCATGGCGTCGGGCTTCGGCCGCGACAGGAGATAATACAGGCACAACTGGCGGATTTCCAGTTTAATTGCCATAATATGACAAATATGTAATTTGGTCATTTCGAAGCTTTGGTTATGGTTTCTTGGGTCGTATTTGATTTCCCAAAAAAATATCAGGTGATCCGGTTCCGGCTCCGTACCACGGGGTCAGGCTTGAGCCACGGAAGGCGATAATAATGGCACGAACAGCAGAATTCCAGATTAATTGCCAAAAAGGCCAAAATATGTATTTTTGTTATTTTGAAGAGTTGGTTATGGTTACTTGGGTCGTATTTGATGTCTCGGACAAATATCAGGCAATCCGGTACTGGATCTGTACCACGGCGTAGGGCTTGGGCCGCGGCAGGCGATTATACAAGCACAACTGGCGGAATTCCAGTTTAATTGCCATAAAATGCCAAAAATGTAATTTGGTCATTTCGAAGCGTTGGTTATGGTTACTTGGGTTGTATTTGATGTCCCAGACATATATCAGGCGATCTGGTACCAGCTCTATACCACGGCGTCGGCCTTGGGCCATGACATGCGATAATACAAGCACGACTGGCAGAATTCCAGTTTAATTGCAATAAAATGCCAAAAGGTAGTTTGGTCATTTCGAAGCATTGGTTATAGTTCCTTGTTTTGTATTTGATGTCCCGAAAAAATATCAGGTGATCCTTTACCCGCTCAGTACCACTGCGTCCGACTTGGGCCACGGCAGGCGATAATACAGGCACGACTGGCGAATTCCAGTTTAATTGCCATAAAATGCCAAAAATGTAACTTGGTCATTTCGAAAAAGCGTTGGTTATGGTTCCTTAGGTCGTATTTGATGTCTCGCACAAATATCAGGCGATCCGGTACCGGCTCCGTACCACGGCGTCGGGCTTGGGCCACGGTAGACGATAATACATGCACGACTGGGGGAATTCCAGTTTAATTTCCATAAAAGGCCAAAAAATGTAGGTTGGTCATTTCGAAGCACTGGTTATTCTTCCTTGGGTTGTATTTGATGTCCCGGACAAATAACAAGCGATCCTGTACCGGCTCCATACCACGGCGTTGAGCTTGGGCCATGGCAGGCGATAATACTGGCACGACTGGCGAAATTTAAGTTTAATTGCCATAAAATACCAAAAAATGTAATTTGTTCATTTCGAAGCGTTGGTTATGGTTCCTTGGGTTGTATTTGATGTCCCCGACAAATATCAAGTGATCCTGTACCGGCTCCGTACCACGGCGTCGAGCTTGGGCCATGGCAGGCGATAATACAGGCACGACTAGCGGAATTCCAATTTAATTGCCATAAAATGCCAAAAATGTACTTTGGTCATTTAGAAGTGTTGGTTATGGTTTCTTGGGTCGTATTTGATGTCCCATACAAATATCAGGTGATCCGGTACCGGCACCATACCACGGCATCGGGCTTTGGCCATGGCATGCGATAATACAGGCACGACTGGCGGAATTCCAGTTTAACTGCCATAAAATGCCAAAAAATGTAATTTGGTCATTTGGAAGCGTTTGTTATGGTTGCTTGGGTCGTATTTTATGTCTCAGATAAATATCAGGTTATCCGGTAACAGCTTCGTACCACGGCGTCGGGCTTGGGCCACGACAGGCGATAATACAGGCAAGACAGGCGGAATTCTTGTTTAATTGCCATCAAATGCCAAAAATGTAAGTTGGCCATTTTGAAGCATTGGTTATGGTTCCTTGGTTCGTATTTGATGTCTGATGTGTGGCTATAATTCTTTGTTTAATGCATTATGTGTCTTACATTTTATGTGCGTTAATGATAAAAATACACGTCGTATGTGCATAATGGAGTCTATTTCATGTGTAGGTGAATTGGAGATGGAAGCCGAGCTAAATGGATGCATAAACGTCAAAAATATGCTCAAGAGTCAAAAAGGAGTCAACTGGGCTATAGCCGGGAGTTTGGACTATAAATCCTGGTGTCACCACGCATTTGGGGGCGTTTGGCCCATAACGCCAGCCCTGGCCAGGCGTTTGGCCTGTAACGCTTGGTCCCTGATCCGGCCTAGTCCGAGTTTTAAAGGTTTTAACTGTTTCCCGGTTTGACTAGAAGTATCCTACACGTTTAGGATTTGTCCTAAACATATAAATAGACCCAAAAACACAACTTTGAAGGAGGGATGCCATTTTTGGAGAGAAGATACACACGGGATCATTAGGAAGCGAAGGATTTCTCAGTTTTCTTCATCTTATTCTAGTATTTTCAATTTATACAACACTTATGCAATTGTTTGATTATAGCATGATTGGCTAAACACCCATTGTTCTGGGGTTGTGGTTTAGCCATGAATATT
>MDKJ01095121.1:0-23139 GCA_005239525.1 Nicotiana knightiana | reverse complement strand
TGTCACTTTAAGTGGAGAAACTCCCGTACCCCCTTTGGGGCGTATAAAAGGGAGGTGTGACAGGCCTTTTGTAAGGCGTTGTTGCGCATGTACATCTTCTGATTTAAAAAAAAGATCTTCGGATTTTCTCGTGGTAAGTCCCTGACTTTCAATTGAGAATTCGAGAGAGATCGAACTTCATCACATTAATTCGAGCGAGGTCGAACCTTACTTTGTTAACTCGAATGAAGCCGAACTTGTCTTGCTAATTCGAACGAAGTCGAACTTGACTTGTTAATTCGAACGAGGTCAAATTTTACTTTGTTAGTTTGAGCGAGGTCGAACTTTCCTTGCTAATTCGAATGAGGTCGAATTTGACATTTTACTTCGAACGAGGTCGAATTTTATTTTGTTAATTCGAGCGAGGTCAAATTTTATTTTCGCTTAGCGATGGCCGGGGGCCGCATGGGTGTAAATTCGAACAACGTGGATTGTGACCCGCAATGAGTTTGAGCGAGGTCGAACCTTACTTGGTAGTTCGAATTAGGTCGAATGTATTTTCGCTTGGCGATGGCCGGGGGCCGCATGGGTGTAAATTCGAACGAGGTCGAATTCCGACTCATAGTGAGTTCGAGCAAGGTCGAACCTTGACTTGGTAATTCGAACGAGGTCGAATTATACTTCCTCTTGGCGATGGCCGGAGGCTGCATG
The DNA here is from genome assembly GCA_005239525.1 of Nicotiana knightiana. Lineage (NCBI taxonomy): Eukaryota > Viridiplantae > Streptophyta > Magnoliopsida > Solanales > Solanaceae > Nicotiana > Nicotiana knightiana. Next base: position 22,449 of record MDKJ01095121.1, on the reverse strand, counting down.
GGTGTAAATTCAAATGAGGTCGAATTGTGACTTGTAATGAGTTCGAGTGAGGTTGAACCTTGACTTGGTAATTCGAACAAGGTCGAATTGTACTTTCGCTTGGCGATGGTCGGGGGCCGCATGGGTGTAATCGAACGAGGTCGAATTGTGAACCGTAATGAGTTCGAGTGAGGTTGAACCTTGTCTTGGTAATTTAAAGGAGGTCGAATTGTACTTTCGCTTGGCGATGGCCGGGGGCCGCATGGGTGTAAATTCGAACGAGGTCGAATTGTGACCCGTAATGAGTTCGAGTGAGGTCGAACCTTGACTAGGTAATTTGAACGAGGTCGAATTGTAACTTCGTTTGGCGATGGCCGGGGGACGCATGGGTGTAAATTTGAACGAGGTCGAATTGTGACCTGTAATGAGTTCGAGCAAGGTTGAACCTTGACTTGGTAATTCGAACGAGGTCGAATTGTACTTTCTTGGCGATGTGCGGGTTCGGTGGAGTGGTAAGAATGTCGCATGCTGCCTTGATTTCATTGGAGAATATCATGCGTTGCTGCATAGTTTATGTATGCGTCGGGGTGAGTCCCAGTCTATCTAGTCCCTTCATTGCTCGGCCTGGAGAGACCGTTGACGGGACGGGCAATGAACTTATTGCTTAGGCTTCTGGGAACCCTGGGACTCGATTAGTTCGAACGAAGTTCGGATGTGATTCGTCGTATTTAGTCGGCTGAATTGGCATAGAATCGCCATGGCGAGCATATGTGCAAGCTTTTCGTATTCATGTGCTGCGTGTGTTGGGGAGACTGTACGTTCCTTGGGCTCACCGCCCAGTCCCAGGCTATGAAGTTTGTTTCTCAATGATGCCTGCTTGTTATGAGCCGTTTGTCTGTTATCTGTAGTATGGTACAGTGTGGGAGGGGAGGGGTTTTTCCCGATTTGCCGTTTTCCATAGGGAGGAACTTAGAACCTGTATGTCGGCTAGCATTCGTTCGCGCATTTGGGAGGATGTCCCTATTCTGTGTTTCACTTCCTTTTAAAAAAAAGAATAGTAGGTTAGAAGTACATGTAATCATTTGTTACCTTGGTCGACTGGTTAGCAGATGAATCAGGGGGATTGGCCACGTTTCACTCGCCGACTGTGCTCTTTAGACTTGGGAAGTCCCCTCGTTTGGCAATGAATTATGGATCGCGCCGCAGGGCGGGTCGCCTTGTTCTGTACTGTGGTGCTAGTTTCAGGCTTGATGCCGACCTCACGCTCAGCCTCGTCACTGGTTGAGCTTAGGCATCTCGTGGGTGGACGATCCACTCCACCCGTTAGGATTTAGAGTTCGAGTACCAGTTCGTCTCAGTCCCAGGCACGCAAAAATAACAGAAATGTAAGTCATACCAAAAACATACAAACGAGGAGTATTTTAGCAGTAAATTACACAACAAGCATCGTCTCATATAGTAGGAGGGAAAGCGGCATGCGTAGGGTATAGAAGGTGTTAGGTGCTAACCTGGAAATGGGATTACGAACGCCCTTGGTATGCGTAGTCGTAGTCCCACTATGATGGCTCATGCTCACAATGCATCAGGGCTGCCGCTGTGGCGCAACACAGTTTTCGTGTATAAACCGGGCATAACTCCGATTTCGTGTAAGGCTTTATCCTTGGTTGGTTTTGCGGTTTCGGGGGTTTACCGACCGGTTTTGCAAGTCGACATTCGTAATGAAAGGATGAAACTTCACTGAATGGGGGATAGAGCTAAGACCGTGTTTGGATCTAGAGGAAACTAAGGTTTTGGTTAGAAAATTCCCACATACGGCGCCAAATTATTTGACCAAAAGGTATGAGATTATTAAACTAATTAAATAAGAAGATAGAGGATAAATCCTAACCAAAGATAGAGGATAAATCCTAACCAAAGATAATTAACTCTAGATCAATCAATGCTAAGTAAAAAAAAGGGTAAGGTTAAGCTCATGAACTCATTATGATTATGAAAAAGATCTAATGTATATGATGAGCTTACACTCTCGATATCGTTACTCCATAATGTAAATAAAGAAGAAAGAAAGGATTCACCATTAGTGGTCACGGGGTATGTTTTTATTTATTCCATAACGATGGCTACAAAAGTGAATAGTAAGGTTCTGAACCTTCTTTCATTTACAAGATGGATCCTCCGATTGCTTTCTCTTGCCTGGTGAAGAAGTGTGTGATTTGTGAATCTCCTCCTTCTCTCCATTCTCTCACCTTGTATATATACTAGGTATTCTCATTTACCCCCCCGACTTATTAGCCAGAGTATCTAAGTCATTTAACTGTACTACCGGTTGACCCTCTGAAATGCCGTAACATCCACTTCGCCGTACAAGCATTCTGAGTACACGACCTCGGCCGTGGCCGAGGTACTTGTCGCTATAGTTGTATGAATACAACTTCGGCCCAATTGACCCTTTGTCGTTCCTCTTCACGCAGATTCTCGTTTGGTCAGGTTTCGACCCATACAAAGAGTACATAATCCAATCTACTCAAGAAACTCCGAACAATGTAATAGTATACATAGTAGTATTATATAATGTATTGTGTATATTATCTTCTTAACCATATATATATATATATGTATATATATATACATACATATATATATATATATATATATATATATATATTTTTTTTTTTTTTTTTTCCAACAAGATACGCGGTTACCAAGACGACAAAAATTGAACTCGTTGTCTTAGTTGTTCAAGTTCAATAACTTCCACAGTACAACTACTTAGTGGAAGTTTCCCTCTTTACGTGTTCCTTATGTTCAAAGAAGAAGAAAAAATACATAAGAGAATCCGTTTATTTTTTATTTTATATTTTAGGTAATACAAGACTTTTATTCAACACAAACACACTAAGAGCTATCACAACGAAAGGTCAGTCTAGGTAACATAGTGCCAAGTCTGTCTCTTCTAGTACGAGTTAAATACGTGGGAGGGGAAGCATAAGTAAGCAAACAACCAAAAATATTCGGATTATATCTTTCTTTAGCTAATAGATCCGCTACTCCATTAGTTTATCAAAACACATGCTTTAATGGTGGATCATTCGCCTTCCTCAATAAACACATGCAATCATCGATCAAGTTTTGATAGAGACAATAAGAGAATCTGTTAGGAAAAGGAATATGATTCTCCTCAGCGGGAGAGATAATTTTCTTTTTTTCGAGGGTTCAAAAAATTAAAAAAATAAAATAAAATTTAAAAGGATTTAACATATAATATATACACATAAAAAATTTGATCTTATATAACTTTTCAACAAATGAAATCAAATAAATCGTCATCCGCTCCTAACCTCCACTATGGTTCTCTTGTCTTAGTTAAGGATTAGCGTTTAAACTGAAAATTAGGTAATAAATCCTTGCCCGACACCATAGAGGGACCATCGACAAAAGTCCAATGTCGACGTTTTAGGTTAAATCACAAATAATCAATGAGTATTTATTAGCATACATGTAGGGAACTAGAGATGGCCTATGTTTTTAATTATTCCATCTCTTTCCTCTTTTTGACTTAATTGTCACTTCTCTTGCTAAGAAATTACCACTGATTGTTCGAACTGTCTAAACTATAATTTTCTTTTCCAAAGTTTTTTAGATGGATTTGATCGTGTGATCCTTACATTTACCTTTTTTTTTTTTTTAAAGATTCTAATCCATCTTGCCCATTTAACACTTTAAAGGTGCAGTTGGAGGAGGCAGAGGATAAAAATTTACTTGCGTCGAGTATTTATATCACACAGCATTAACTTATTATTAGAAGTTATATATTTATTGAATTGTTGTAAACACTGTGATTTACGGGAGGCTGAGAGAGGTATATGTGAATATATTGTCTGCCATATATGCCAAGATAGAATCAGATGTTGTGTGTTGCTTGGCCTATAAGAGACTCAAAAAATAATTAAAGTTAGGGGCAAATGGTTGGAATTGATGCACACTTTGAGAGGACCACAACAAAAGCCACTCGTTCCTATTGACGTACCCATGTCCAATTCAATCATTCCACACCCAACTTTTTTCACCTACAAGCACACATGTTCAGCATTAGATGCTACATTTAAGTTTTGTGCTCGGATTATGCACTAATTTTTTTATAAATGGCTTGTCCTTATTAATAAGTCTGATATGAGAATCTAGAAAACAGAATAATAACATACTTTCATCGATAAAATTGCGCTGCTAATTAATATAGAAGTTTGTTATGTGTCGATGTATACGACTTAAATCTATGCTACTATTTACTAATAATATATTTGTTAATCCAAAAGTGTCATTATAACTTTCAAGTCTGAGCTACTCTAAGACATTCTTTCTGTTGGTTGAGCAATTTCATCTCTAACCAATACTTTGTTACAACAAATGATTTATTTGGTGCAACTTCAATTTACCAAATCGCAATCTAACAAGCCAGTTTCAATTGACCTAATGGTTTAGTGTAAGATGGGAATATCTAGGGTTTCTTTCATATATTCTTTCCTTACTAATGTTAATTCCACTATCAAATTAAAGATACACAACATTAGAGATATACCACACAGGTTAATTCAGTCACTGAATTTCAGTGTATATTGATACACTTTATCTAATAGTTCAAAATTTTAGTATTAATTTTTTTTTTTTGTGGATAATATATTGAAATTTTAAGAGTTTGACACTTAGAAAAACGTGCATATTATTTTTGCACTTGTAAGTGTATGGGTCGAAATCATATTGAGGATTAAGTCTCGCAGAGATGGAGGCTATGAATACAATTTGCAAACCGCCATGAGCAGTGTGGTCGACGCCGACTAGTGAGCAAATGGACCGAGCTGCCTAACAACCAATCACTGCCGAGGTCGAGCAGTGTAGGTAGAAGTAATGACTAATTTTGTATTGGGATCTTCAGAGAAAATATTCTGTTGAATATTCTCTTTGATTGTACTCTATGGTTTTTTGAGAATATCCCATATAAATAGAAGGAAAGATGAGGGAAAAGACATGTAATATTCTATATGATAAGAACACTTCTGAAAAGCAAGCTCTCTAGAAAAATACAAAGAACTACTTTCTGAAGAGATTCAACATTTTTGGATTATCTATTGTCATTTCCACCAAATCCGAGAAAGTGCACAATATTCTCATGTATTCTTGTCATTCAACATTGTCAGAGAAAGAAATCATTCACTTGATGCTTATTGAGTAAATCAATATTGGGTGAATCTTCCTCCTTATTTACATTTATTGACATTTAATGTTATTTAATACTTGATGCTTCTTATATTACATTTGACACATTTATTGTTAGCGTTTTAATTCCGTTCCATCACTGCTCACACTTTTCACACTGTCAATCCAAGATCTGAAATTATTAGCTTTAACTAATATTAACTTTTTTTAATAACTGATTAATAATTTAACCAAAAATTAATATTTTTTGGTCAAACAGTAGTAACTAACCATAACTTTTTTTTTAATCCCGTCATTCGATTGAAGCGTCATATATACGATCACAATATCAGCTCGTCAAAATCATGATTCCCGGCTTAAATATTTAGTATTGTGATTTGCCTAATGGATTGCTGCAAACAAACAGATTAAATTTTAGTTAATGGTGGATTACGAGCTAAATTGTCACGAGGCTTACCAGATTAGGTGCATATATATATATATTAATACAGAAATATTTAACAAGAGAGGTATATTGTCAAGATCTATAATCCCCTTTTGGTTGGTTTCACGTTTTTTGACCTTATTATATGATGCACTCTAATAATTTATGTAACCTAATTATTTATTGTGAGTAACGTTGCATCAAATTCTTCGTTGGGAAGCTGTTCAAATGATGTTATCAAGGATTGGCTTTGTGTTATTTCCCAACCAATTTTTTAATGGTTTTCCAAGAAAAGAAACCATAGTTTATGTTGGGGGAGGTATCATAATTAACTTGGTGACAAAACCAAATTAGTTTATTTTTTAGGCTGCGTGCAGCTTAACTTGTCTTGACTTGTAGGCGGGTGGGTGGGTGTCTAATTCTTCCAAGAGAAATGATTTGGATTTTTTCGTATCTTTTAGTATTTTGTCGGATATTCTCATTTTACTCGATTTTGTTAAGGTATTGGCCCTATCTGATATCATTGCATTTGGGACTTTTTGTTAAAATAATTTTGAGGTGGGGTTAGTCCATGACCATGGACGACATAAGTGACTCAAGCTATTTGAGATTAAGTTTTACTTGTCGTTATATTGCAATGGTCCAATTAATGGTTACCATACTTTTCTTCTGTTTAAAGACTTGTATATCAGTGAACAAGTGTGAAATTTAGACCATGAACTGACAAATTTATACATCTAAAGTTAGAGTGGAATAGGCCTTAAAAAAATAAGATAAAAGGATATATATAATCCGCTCGAACTACATTAGAATTGAGATATATAATGAATTGAATATATGGAAGATATGATCGCACTCATCACACTTGTTTGGGAAAAATGAGAAGGAAACTACAGATAAAATGAATAAATTGAGAACGAATTTTTAAAACACTACTGATATGATTTGAACCCTCTACCTCAGTTGTGAAAGATTAGAATTTACAAAATGAGAGAGCCCTCAATCCCAAGATTTCAAAAGTGTAATCTTGTTCAAAATAGTTTATTAGATATTATGAGTTGGAAGTATACAGATGCCATGGAATGATGACTTGTTATCTTATAAAATAAATCAACTTTGCCTAACAACTGCCACCCAAAAAGTGTGCCCTAATGGTCTCGGCTTTTGATTTTAGTCTCAAGATCAAGAAAGGGCCAATCAAAATTAGATCAATGGGGCTATCCAATAAAAATTTTCTTTAACTGTTCAAGTATTTTTACGTTTTAGAGGGACTTGACTCCCCATATACATTTTTCTAAGCAAAGGAATCCAATGAGTAAGTGGTGATCAAAGTGTGAGTTATTTGATAAATGAGAAAAGACACATGACTAAGGAACGTAACTAAACAATCAACAAAAAACACCTAGAGTTTTGTTTCGTTATCCATACAGGGTTTGGTTATAATATTGTTAAAGCACATTTTTAAATGACAAAAACTTGTGTGTGCCTAGTAGGACAGGGTGGTTGCAGATTCGGGGGAATTAAGGAAAACACCAGAATCAAATTCGTCTAATATAATCATTCATCCCGTAATTTTCATTGTTTAAAGATTATAGTATCTACTTGGACTTAGAAATATACGAACTATAGCATTATTGAAAAAATCAAGCATCCATAACATTGAGTCAATAGACAAAATAGTACAAGAACTTAAATTTATTCCGTACATGATGTAGTATGATTATTAGGTTTCTTTCATTTTTAACTACATGTTGTGAGTGTTTATCTTCATGCTGGTAATTCATCTGAATTATATAATTAAGGTCATGAGGTGATTTCAGATACAAGATCCTAAAGAAGAAGAAAAACCTAATCTCTAATTAAATGCCCTAATATATATACTTAAAGTGAGACATTGCATAACTCATCATTATCAAGATAAGAATAGGACAAACACAGGAACCCTTCACTCCCCAACCCCACATAATGGGCAGATAAATCTCAGAGCCAACAAAGTTATTCTTTTTTTTCCACCTTTCTAGACCTAAATGAGTTTTATAGATCTAAAAGGTGTAAGATTACTGTAATTGTCAAAAAGCTTAGGCTTTAGTAAGAAAAAATGAAGATTAAAACGTGAAAAGTTTAGACAAACTTATCATTAAAAATTACACATGGGGAGCAAAGCATGTGCAGGTTTTATGCCAAAGTGCATGGCAAGCGTTCAATTTAGAAAAGTAACCTTCTTTTGTAAAGGTGCTTCTTTTCTCCTTTTCCCTCTTTTTTTCCTCCACTATTATCCAACTCGACAAAATAAATTCATAAGTAACGTAGGGTATACATAAATATTCCTATAGGAATCTATAAACTTCAAATTTGCTAATATGAGTCCATCGCGTTCCAATACTGCTAAAACTCCTCATCTCTTCTACTTTCCCTTCCTCCACTATTTACGAGCTAACTCCAGTTACCCCAAAATATTATATCAAGTATCATAACAGTGTACACAACATTTACGAGGGATTCCTTTTGGGAAAATGGGAAGTTTGTTCCGTGAATTGTTTCCTTTTCTATTAATTATTATATGTCCTTAAGAAAACATTTGTTTAACCACGATAATTTTAAGGTCCTCCGTCCATCATAAATTTCTTTTAATTTCAGTGCACGTGCAGAATGTAACCACGAGCCTGTGACAGGATGAATGTCCTCTATGAAATACCAATCTCCTTTACTGCCCTTACCCCCCACCCCAAATAGTTAATAAAAAATTCTTAGCCATTTGGAAGAAAAGTACAATTTTTTGTTTAATGTGACTATTCCGTTTAGTTTTGGACAGTTTGTTTTAAGAAAATTGTTTTCTGGGTTGAAGATTAAAAAGTCTGGTTTTAATGTATAACAGATGTAAAACACTAGCAAATCCTAGTCGTTCATCTTGCGTCTACAATGAGAAGATGGATAATTAGGATTGACCAATTGGAAAAAATCCAATATTTCAACCTACAATGATTCAAGTGGAGACTGGAGCATAATTAGAGATGGATAAAGGATAAGTTGGCAGGAGTCATGACTCCCCAGTATAACATGGGCTGGCTACCGAGGAAAGAATTCGGTAAGATGATTTAAAAGTCAACATTAATGTCTCGTCCAAAAAGGGAAAGTAATCTAACTTAAAGTCCCCTGTTATGCCTAAGTCACAAGTCAGATAAAAGGGAGTAGAGAAATTAAAATAAATAACCATATTAAAAGTAACTCCACTATATTATGACACTAATTTTTGTTTTAGCATAGCTACAATTAGGGGTGAACAAAACCAAACCGCACCAAACCGATAAACCGAAAAAAAAAACCCGATTAGTGATTTGGTTTGATTTGGTTTAATATTTAGAAAAAAAATCCGACTATAAATGGTTTGGTTTAGTATTAACTAAAAAAAGTTAACTCGCGACTAAACCAACCCGAATATATATATATATATATATATATAATTTTTAAATTTATTTCATATATTAACTCTTTTATTATAATATAATTAATATAATTTTCTTTAACTTAGTCATTATTTCTTAACTTCAGATTGGGCTACAATTTAGTCCCACTGCCCATAGATCACTTAGGTAAAAAAAGCCCAAACCATTACACCCAACCCAAGTACTGATGTTTAGTTCACTTCCAAAGTTGAAGAGAGAAGTTTTCGTTCACTTCCAAAGTTGAGGGAGAAGCAAACCCTATAGCCGCAAGCTCTTCCTTTTCAATTCGAGTTTACTTCGTCCGATTCAAGTTTAGTGCGTCCCAACTCAGTTTAATTTCGAATTAACTCATCTTGATTTGGGGTAAGTCAAATCTCTATTTCATATTCTTCTTACAAACATCAAAGGTTTTGCCGAAAGTTTCATTACCTTAGTCTCCGTAACAAAGTCCAAAGTCTCAATTCGACTGAATCATACGAGATTTAGATAAAGCAATCTCACAATATACAGACTTATATGCAAAGATTAGAGCAACTAAATCAATAAATTCACATTATACATTGAGGGACTTAAATTATTTAGAATCTCCTAATAATATGTCCAAATGATCAATTTGCATATGTCAGTGATGTTGTTCTGTTTTCTCCCTCAATTATTTATCAATTTAATTCAATTATTTTTACTAGATAGCATCTCTCGCTGCCTTATAGACTTTATATATATGGGTCAATTTTTAGTACTTGTAGTACTTGATGATCTAGGTAAAAAGGAAATTATAAAAAATATCAAAAGATATGGAACCAAATAGTGGCATCCCCTTCATTCTAGGAAAAGTTAAATTTCTTATAGCCTTGCTTGTTTCGCAGCTCTGTTACGCAGGATTTTATATAGTTTCAATACTTGCACTTAATATTGGTGTTAACAAAATTGTGTATCCAGTTTATAGAAATTTTATTGCATTGCTTTAGTTACCACCTCTCACATTCTCTATATCGATTTAATTTTTCCTCCTTGCATTAATAGGGTAAGCAAGCAGTAAGAGGAGTTATCCAAATATGATAAGTGGTGTTTTATTTGCCTTCTGTTTTCAAATTTTCTTTTTTTGGTTAATCTTTTTCATTTAGTTTTGTATCATAAGCTTGTTTTGTATCATAAGCTAATAACTATTGCTTTGAGATTACAACTTTCTTTATCATGTGCAGTGACCCTCTTTTCGGATGGAAAGTATACCTTCTGCACCCGATGTGGAGATGACTATCAACATTCCTCCGACTATGCCAACAACATCTCAACGTCAAGGTATAAGCACTCATCGTCGATGCACTCCTCCTAAAAAGCAAAAAAGAATAACTCCTCTAGTACTTTCTAATTCTGGGACCACCGGTAGAGAGACGTCTGAGATTTGAGATCATTTCTCTAAATTTATTATTAAAGGAGGTAAATGTAGGGCAAAATACAATTATTGTCCTAAAGCCTTTGCTGCTGAAAGCGTCAATGGGACTACTACGTTATGGACACACATAAATGTGAAATGTCACAAGTCCCCCTTTAAGTTCGTTTATAAGAGACAATCCACATTAAAACCTACCAAAGAAGGCTGGCTAGCAGGTGGTTTGGGTTCTACTGAAAGGGTGGTGTATAATGTGGATGAGATTAAGAGAGCTATTGCCGAATTTGTAATTATTGATGAGCAACCACTTAGAGTTGTTGAGGGAGAAGGATTTAAGAAACTAATGGCTAAAGCTTTGCCAAATTTTGAATTACCTTCTCGTGTAACTGTTGCTCGACATTGTTTGAAGATTTATCAAGAAGAGAAAGAAAAGCTTAAAGAGCATATCAAGAACCAACGTGTATGTCTTACTAGTGATACATGGACATCACTCCAAAATTTCACTTATATGGTTGTCACTGCACATTGGATTGATGATCAATGCAATCTACAAAAGAAAATTCTAAACTTTTTTCAAACACCGGATAACAAGGGTGAGACTATCGCTAAGGGGATTGAGGAATGTTTATTGGGTTGGGGCATTGAGAACTTGTTTACAGTGACCCTTGATAATGCAACTGCTAATGATGTTGCCATTAAGCATTTGAAGGTGCTTATTGATGATTGGAAAGGGGGAATACTTGGAAATGAGTTTTTACATATTAGGTGTAATGCTCATATTTTGAACTTGATTGTAAAAGATGGGTTAGATGAACAAATTGAGCCAATTGCTCGTATAAGGTGAAATATGTTAGGTCTTCTGCTTCATGGTTTGCTTCTTTCAAGTCATTTGTTGATAAAGTTAAGATACACACTCATGGTCTTGTGAGTCTTGATGTTGAAACTAGATGGAATTCAACATATACAATGTTAGATAAAGCTTTAAAATTTGAAAAAGCTTTTACAAGAATGTATTTGGAGGACCAAAATTACCAAAAGTACTGTCGAGAAACAAGTACAATAAGAGGAAATCCATCAACATATGATTAGAAGAATGTGAAAGCTTTTGTCAAGTTTCTTAACATTTTCTACCAGACAACTTTGAAATTTTCAGGCAGTTTGTATGCTACTTCCAACCCTTTCTTCCATGAGTTTTTTAATCTTCGAAATGATATTATTAAGTATACTAAAAGTGATGATCTTACTTTGGTTGATATGGCAAAAAGGATGAAAAGTAAGCTTCAGAAATATTGGGGTAAATTTGAGAGTATGAATATGCTACTAATTATTGTTGTTGTGTTAGATCCCCGATACAAGATGAAGTATGTGAACTACATTCTTTCCATTGCATATGGTCCTTTGTTGGGAAGAATAAAGTCTGAAGATTTGTCGAGTATTTTAACTCGCTTATATAATCACTACAATGATTCTTTCTCTGAGAATTCTAACGACAATATTGAAGGTGACATTGATATGACGAGTGAACATGGTGATTTGTTGCAATCTCGATGGGAGAAATATATGGAAGAGGAGGAAAATAGTGAAAGAAAATCTGATCTTGAGATATACTTGATAGATGATGTGGTGAAAATCAAGGATTTTAATATCTTGAGTTGGTGGAAAGCTTCGTCTAGTAAATATCCAATTGTTTCAAAAATTGCTAGGGATGTTCTTTCTATTCCTATTTCTACTGTTGCATCTGAGTCGGCTTTTAGTACAGGTGGTCGAATTCTTGATACTTATCGGAGTTCTTTATCGCCAAAAACGGTAGAAGCTCTTATTTGCACTCAACAATGGATACGATCACCTTCCAAAGAATGCAAGTTTGAAGACATTTTGGAGGAAGTCCAGAAACTTGAGGAAATTGAAGAAGGTAATTTTCTTCAATTCTTAATCAAATATGGTTGTGTTTGTTACTTTGTTTTATTTTATTTATTACTCAATTTGTTTCTTTTCTCTCAGAATATCCAGACTCACCTTTGAAGATTGATTAGCCAGTCATGTTCATGATGTTACAGTTCATGATGGAATATAGGCTTGTTTGTTATCAATAGCTACTAGTTGTATGCAGTTTTTCAATTAACCAAGACTTCTTAAGTTTACTGGGGACAATTGTAAATTGTAATAGTCTAGGTGATCTTAGAGTATTACTCCATCAACTCTAATGTAGTTATAGTTTTGCCATATTATGTTTTGTATCTAATGCTATTGGAAGGGGTTGGAGTAAAGAAATGAATTTCTCTAGTAATTGTTTACTTGTTGAAGTTATCTTTTAGTAATTAAGCTTGGATTGAAGTGTTGAGATTGGTGGCAAGCAAAGGCATATCAACTTGATGCCATGGGTTCCTTCTGTCCAGTGATATGGATATGCTTTTGTGCGTGTGCTAGTTTTAACAGGTATTCTGTCCAGTAGTAAGGATATACTTTTGTGTGTTAGCTAATTTTAACAGGGGAAGAATACTTGTTGAATTAAGCAAATTTAAATACTTATGGGAGTTTACTCTATGAGTTGATTTGAGATTTATTAAACCTGTTGGTCATTCCAAAATGCTGAAGTTTGATTTGAGATTTGTTGAATTGAGCAAAATGCTTATGGAAGTTGTTGAAGTTGAGATTTGTTCAAAATTGAGATTTATTGAAGTTGTTGAAGTTGATTTGAGATTTGTTGAATTGAGCAAAATGCTTATGGAAGTTGTTGAAGTTGAGATTTGTTCAAAATTGAGATTTATTGAAGTTGTTGAAGTTGATTTGAGATTTGTTGAATTGAGCAAATTTAAATACTTATGGAAGTTGTTGAAGTTGATTTGAGATTTATTGAACCTGTTGGCCATTCCAAAATGCTGAAGAACTTGGACACCGAACTACAAAAACCCGAGAAACCCGAGAAATCAGAGAAAATTGAAAGCTGAAAAACCCGAGTGTTATTGGTTTGGTTTGGTTTATAAATATAAAAATCCGACACCTTTGATTTGGTTTGGTAAAGGGAAAAACCGAACCAACCCGGCCCATATACATCCCTAGCTACAATTGTGACGCTTAAAAGCTTCAATTGTTTCAATCAAAAGTGGTGCCTGAGAAAGTTTCAAAGCAGAAAGTGACTATTTTTGAACGTAAGGAGTTCTCCAGCAATATAAGGAAGCATATGGTAGGTGAATTCAGGAAGGGGCATTCCCTTTGACAGCCTGCGCAATTTACTTCGGCCAATTGGAGTTTTGGATCATTATTCAAAGGACCCGATGCACAAAGCATCCCACATTTATGCAGGATCTAGAAAAGAGTCGCACTCCAAGGAGTCTAATGTAGATAGCCTACCCTAATGCAAGCATTAATGACTACTTTCACAATTTGCACAATGACCGATCGATCACACGAAAATAACTTTATCATTGCTCCAAGGCTCACATTCCTGTATCATATTCAAAAAGGAGAAGAAACCCACCAATCCACGCATCCGTCCCTTCTAGAGGATTTGTGCAGAAGAGCAGCATGCTTCTTAATTCTTTACATCGAAAAACACACCACGGGTGCAATGCAATGTGGCAAGTAGTTGCCTGCTACTTCTACTAAGTTTATTTTTAATTTTAGGTTATTTATATATTTAGCTAACTCAAACTTTTACTAAGTCAATTAGGAAACTAACACCCAAGAATTAATAGGCAAGGAACATGACGGATGATCTATGGATTTCTTATGAGCAAACTGCACTACATCCACACGTTATTTATGCTATAAAGAAAATGATGTGAATAGATCCACCAGGGGAGAATGGTTTTTTTAATTAGGCTTCAGGATCTTGACGATTGAGTATAACATGATGTAAACAAGAAAAAAGCTGACCATCCAAGTCCCACAATTAGTAAAAAAACCCTTCTATCTTCCTATCCTCCCTGCTTCACATGCTTTCGTAGCTGAAAGTGATGACGTGATGTTTTTCTAAGTTCTCTACCACGGCTGAGATGGATTAATTAACTTTTCCATATTATTTACTGTTAACATGGTAGAATATCACAGGCTGAAAATTTACCAGCATAATATTTACTCCTATTAGCTAATGAAACATCGTATGCAGAAGATGCAATGATCTAACTTGCCAACTTTAATTCAAAAGTTAAAACATCGTACTCTCTTTGCTAGTAATTATTTAAGTAATCCAGTGCATTACATATTCTTATGGGTGCTGAGTCTGCTGACATTCCCTTGGAAAATAATACAATCAACTCAAGTTTGTGTATTGCAGCAACAACACAGATTTTGCTTGCCTTTTTTTTTTTTGTGTTCAAAAGATAACTTTTTATATTATATTAAGGGGATGAGTGCAGGGAGCAGGTAAGCACAAAGAGAGTGACCTAGGGGGTTGACCACTTAGGGGGTCATTACATAGGGGGGTTTCGGGGTAACTAAAACTACTACTAGTGGTTCCCCTATCACGGGACAAACAAAAAAAATGGTCCAAGAGGACTTTGCAAACTGAGTGATTGTGTAATGCTTGTGTATTGCAGAAAAAACACAGATTTTGCTTGCTATGTAATGCTCAGTCTGGAATATCCTAATAATAATAATAATGGAAAATTGAATTGCAAACAACACATCCTATATTGGCTACGGAAAGATAGAAGTAACAATTATGCATTTTTACTGTTTGTCAAATCATAGGACCTTGATTCAACAGATTATAACTGTGTACCTTCAATCTATAATGATAGTGTTAACATGCTTTCTCTTTCGCCTCCTTGCTTTCCTTAATATGCGTGCACTCTCTTCCTTTGCATCCTCTATTGGACAAATCCCTTCGCCTTTAAGAGAAAGACAGTTTAAGCACTCAAATCTATACCAAACGACATTTAAGAAAGACATGAATGATTGTTTGTCTTTCTTTTTTCTTCAAAAACTTCTTGCTGAAGTTATGATGCTCAAAATATCTTATTTCAGGACAGACTCGAAATGTGATGCTTTCAGAGAAAAGAGAGATCCCTTGGGACACAAAGCCTGAGAACAGGTTCAACTCCCTTCCTTACCCCAACTGACAAAGGGAAGAGAGGATTATCAGTTTCTCTTTGGTTTGAGAAAAACTTAATAGTGTGGCAGTATAATAAAGATGCTTCAAGCTTTTAGACATGTTCTTTCTTGTTACTTTATTTATTTTCTTTCACATTATAATTCTTAGGTATTTGGCTTGATTAAAAGTACCCAAAGGTCATTCTTGTCTGTGGTGAGTCTTGAGATATAGGATATAATTTGACATACATCTAAATTGATCAGTCTAAATTCGTTAATTTCAACTGTACAATACAGTTTTAGGTCAATAAACACATTGATTAATTACAGGATGCAGAAATCACTCTGCTTATCAAATTGCATTATGGTGAAATCCTCAAATGAATGATGAGGCAAGAAGTGCAATTACCTGATCCATTTTCTTCAAGCAAGCAGGAAAAGCCTGTGTCAATATCCTCATCAGATTCAGTGGTAACTCCAAATTTCCTTTCCTGAAATAGATAGCGAATGTCAGCTCTGAGAATATAGGTGATACAGTTTCAAGTTTTCAAATATGTGATGTGCTAAACAAAGCATTTTTGTTAACTTCAATACAAGGCCTCAGAGATGGTGGACTACGATATATCACAAATACGACATTTCAAAACCTATTGTTTCTTGTTTGGATGTTTTCATGCCACAATGATAAACACTATTGCTCACAAGTCAAAAAGCAATTTGTTTGCATATGGGCAATGAGATAATTACCTGTTGAAATGATTTATTCTGTTTGTGACTTCTGCTGGAAATTTTCTGCTTCACACAAGTTTGGTCATGTTTCACTGTTTTCCAGCCTCCTGTTTCACTCTTCGGCAACATAGTTGATTTCTGATCTTTGATATTCATTGTTGAACTAGAAGTGAAAAGACATGCTTGGTGACTTGCATTCCCAGCAATAAGGAATATCGCACAATTTTAGAAAGATAAGCAAAACTTTGTAAACAAAATATCTTTAAGATTTCTTTTGAAGCTATGGCAAAGTTCTTAGGAGTTTTCTTCATTCATTTAGTTTATCATGAATGCTAACTTGGATTACAGCTTTTGGGGATGAAGGGGAGTGCTTCCCTTTGCTTTCACTTTCTTCTTCATATAGCTAATGTGAGAAATGGGGATACTTTCTGGTTTTACATAGATCAAAAGACACTATGAGACAAATCTTCACAACTAACTACCACCTAACTAGATCTTGATGATAGAGAGTGTATCCCAGCCGCAAGTGTTCTCAAGAGTCAAATACACACATCTCAAGAAGCATTGTCATTTTGCATATTGCATGCAAATCGTAAGAGAAGCCATCAAATGATTATAAAAATTGCATACTGGAGAGCTACTGATTAGTTGCTACTTAGAGATTTCAAAATTAAGGCTGTAGTGATGCCACTGGGAAGAAAGATAAAAGGAAGAAAGTTTGAAAACTTACGTCTTGAGAAACTTCACTTCAGGGGGAAGGAAACAATCATTGATACCCTACAAATGTTCAAATGCACTAAGATTTGTGATAGTTTTTGTCATTACTATAAATACTCATAAAGGTCTTAAGGAATTCGGAGAATAAAGTTCTTGAAAATGTACTTTCGGTTGAACGGCCAGAGCAGTTTCAAGTTTTTGTCCGGGACAATCTGGGCGGAGGGAAGCTGTCTGCAAGCAATAGGAATATAGATGAAGCAGCATAAACCCAACTACAGATGGTAGACTAAATATGAACTTGAACAGTCCGTTTCAATATGCAACATGCCTGAATCTCTTTAGCCAAGGTCTTGCTCAAGTCTGTTTGCAGTTGCAAAATGCACGTCTCCACTTTGTTGGGCATAGCTCTAACCAGTGATGAAAGATCCCCGATGTTCTCTTGATATTTAGTCTCCCTCAGCTCTTCAAGCATGGATTTGAAGGTCTCTTCCATACTAGCTTTCAGATCTTCCCTCCCCTTGTTCTGGTTATTGCATGTCACATGGATTAGGAAATATTATACTAACAAATCTGGACGTAAGCAGAGCAGCTAAGCTATAGTTACCATTAATTGCAACAGTTCATCATGAGCTGCTAACTTCGGCCGTAAGCTTTCCACTGAAAGAAAATTTAGAAGAAAAACTAATGCGTGAGAATTTGTTGACATCCTGCAGATATATTTGCAAGTAAAAATTTATTAGGACCAGCAGGCATCTCAAGACAAATTTTCATACTCTTCAACTAATGATATGGGCTCTTTGGAGCTCCTAAATATTCAGCCACATCAGGTAAATTGAAAAGGCAGTGAATACTCACTCTCCATCAATATCTCTTTTGTTCCCCGGTTAACTTGCATAATATCACTCTGAACAGAATCTAAGATCATTCCTAGCCTGCTTAATGAAGTCTCTACCATTCCAATTTTGTGTTCAAGCTCTTCAGTAATCTGGGCTGTTCAGCAAAATTAGAAACATGTTTAGCCCAATGATTCTAGCTGCAAATTAGTCCCCAAACTTACATTTTCCTTAGATCTTAAATGGAAGCTGAGAGCATATATTTAGTGGAGGTGGAATTATGACTTACATTTGTTTTCAGGAACTGACCACTTGCGCATATAATTGCCTGAAGGTTTAGATAGCTGCATTTGACTCTCTTCTCGTGTGTAGTTGATTTGAGGCAAACAGCTCATCCTCTTTGCTGAATTTTCTCTTTCTTGAGAACCCAATCTCTGCATTAAAATTATCAATAATAACACCTAATTGTTCGCTCTGAGATGTAAAATTCCCACAACAGCATTTTGTTTGGTATAAGGTGAGTAAAATTTCCAATGTATAAAGTGGAAAGTTTCGTGGAACTCTGTGTCCTGGGCAGAATTAAAACCAAGAAAGCATATGCTCAATATAAAAGACAAGACTCCATCAGTTAACTAGTTGTATACGAACTCTTATAAGCTCTACAACCTAACTGCCGACAACCACTTCATAGTGCAGTGTGACAATCCCCTGTTTTGTCGTGTAGTAATAAGAAACATTCTGAAGGACAAGTCGGCTGACATAATTGATGATCCACTGTCCAATACACTAAGGGTGGTAATGAAAGTACCTTTATATGACACTCTTTCAATTTAAGGACGTTCCATAATACTGACATCAGTCATTTGTTTCAGAGCTGTTCAAATTTAAAACTTAACTCTAATGCTTTCTTCACCTATCACTAATATAATAATAAATCAAATAAACATCTTGAATAAAAACGTCAGATAAAGTTAGTATCATGTACTCACACGCATATAACAAAGTAAATCATAGTCAGAAGCAAAAATTAATCTATTTTAAAAATCACAAAGCATAAATGCAAATTACGCTCAAAATTAACCTAGGCAACAGTTATCCAGGATAAAATAGATTCAAGTCTTGTGAAGCATCAAACCACATTTTAGACAAATGCATTCTCTAGAAGTTGCATACGATTTTTAAAAGTCAATCATTATCATTTCCGCAATGAATCAGTTCCTTGGTATGTTACCATTAGTTAGCAGCCGAAGTATACCAAAATGACATCTCATTAACAACTATAATTCGTACAACTGAGAGATAGGAACTATATGGAGGAATTACTTGCTCATTAGGGGCAAATTCATCCAGAGAGCTCTGCGATAGCTGAGAGTACATCGGTTGCTGAGATGAAAATCCCTGTGAGAAGGATTGTTGTGATTGCTGCTGTGACCGAATCTGTGAAAAGGATTGTTGTGATTGCTGCTGTGACCGAATCTGTGAGAAGGATTGTTGTGATTGCTGCTGTGATCGAACTTGTGACGCTTGGCTTTTCCCAAAGACGGAAGACTCTGCTGCACTTGGCCTCCTTCTCATATCATCAAGCAAGGCTCAATATTATGGTAAAATTCTCTCTCACTCTCTCTCTAGTACTTATACATATAATGCTATGTGTGTGTGTGTAACATAGAAATATCTGTAATGTATGCGGAAAAAACTCTGAAACACGAAGACTTAGGCCAAAACAGGAATCGGCATCGCAATTGGCCTTCTTCTCAATCATCACAACAAATATCTCAATATTATGGTAAATTTTCGACCTCTCTTTATTCGTACAAACATATAATGCATACATATTTACATGTGTTTGTGTATATATAGGACACGAAAACATCGAGATATCTCTAATGTATTCGAAGAAAAAGCAAACACAGAGAGGTATTGCGCTCGATTCCTACTCAAATCTTCACGAAAAAGCTGAATCCATATATAATATATTCATGTGTGTGTTTGTGCATGTGTGTCGCACATAAAACATTTCAAATATTTGTAAAGCATTCGAAGAAAACGCAGAAACACAGAGAGTTAGGCAATTTTCCTGCTAAACAAAGAAAAGAGATGAGATAGAATTGGACCTTGCATGAGGAGGAAGAACAGAGATGGAGCTGAGATCGGAGGCTTTGTTAATCTTCAACTTCATTTTGCCGATACTCGCTGGAAAAGTTTTGAAATCTTCGAGAATTTATAGCTTCAATTTGGAAATTTATGGAATCCTAACTGATGAAAATATCGATTTAATTCTCAGAGCGCTTTGAAGTTACTATTGTGTGAGTTTGCTCCAGTTGGAGGAAAGTGTGATCTGGGTTGATAATCCAGCGGGAAAGTGGCACTTTATATAGGGTAATAGATGGGCCTTTTCTATGACTTCTGAAATCATTTGGGCTTGTAAACGTGGCCCAATTTCGTCTGATCATTAGGCCCGTTTAGTTTAGACAATTTTTCAGAAATCTTCTCAAGAAAGCGAAAACTGAGTAAAAATGGCGTGTGGTAGCCACTAAATAAGGTGGTGTTTATTTTTTATCCACCAATTCTAATGCTGAGCAAATATAGCTACTACTCTATTAAAATTATTTTGAAAAGACAGTTTTACTCTTTCTTCTATTCTTATATTCCCAAACCCTTATTTTATACATTCAGAGGCAAAATTTGAGAGCCAAAATTTCAGAGGCAAGTTTCACTCCCTCAGTATCAGTATCTTTCCTTGCATGCAAATCATTGTTCGATTTTGTTCCTACCCAGCGATTTCCTGCGTGTAGTTTGTTGCACTTAATCTCTTCTCCTTTGTCATCTTCTTTGCATCAAACCAGCGAACTGGTATGTTTTTTTTTTTTGGCTTTTATGTATTTTTCTTTTTGTATATCTGTAATCGCGATCAATGTTGTGTTTGGCATCAAGTACGTGTGAAATTTCAAAAATAATAATTATAACTTGATTCAGTGTGGAATAAAGAGCGAATTTTTGTGAGGAAGTTATTCATAACTTTTTGATATTGAAATGTGTTTGTGGTTCAATAAATATATTTGATTATGTAAGAACATTTCATAACAATAGTCGTACGAATTCATAAGCTAACTATGTTTATGTATTTTTAGTTAACTGTGCTTCTATAAAAGTTAAGGACCAAGTGTCCTTAACTTTTGAACTTGGAACTCAAACTTCAGGACCAAATGTCTTTAACTTTTGAACTTATAAGTCAAAATTCAGGACCAAGTGTCCTTAACTTTTGAACCTGAAACTCAAAGTTCAGGACCAAGTGTCCTTAACTTTTGAACTTGAAACTCAAACTTCAGGACCAAGTGTCCTTAACTTTTGAACTTGTAACTATAAGTTCAGGACCTATTATCCTTAACTTTAAGATGTATCTAGTTAGGTCCTGAATTTTAGTCCTAATTTTTATGTTCTTTTTCCTTCTTTGTAGTGTACTAATGGAAGGAGATCGTGTTTTCGAGTTTGATGTTTGGCGTAATTCGATGAGCTATTGGAAAGGAGATTTACAGTATAAGGATACAATAAAAGTTTCTTGTCGAACAAGCAATGGAAGAAGTTGAGGGATGGTATTTTCGGAAACTTTTTCCGATTACAAAGTGTGAAGTTTTATGGTAAACTTATTCATTGTGTTGCTTTCAGAAATTGTAAGCAATGACCCTAATTCAATGACTTTCAATGTTTTTGACCATGAAGTAAAGTTTACACGTGAAGCGTTTCATATAATTACTGGTTTGAAATGTTCTTTTTCAGTGGACTTCAAAGTTTTGTGTGAAAGAGAGAATATGCTTTCGAAAGTCTACTTCGCTGGAAAGGATAGAATTGAGTTAGGCGATTTGTTTAATTTTATTACTAGTCACTCAGATGGTACAACTGCATCATTTGTAGATAGCGATGATGATGCGGTGAAGTTGCCAACAATTTATTTTGTTGAATCTTTTTTGATGGGGAAGCGGAAGAATCGAAATGTGTCCGAGCAGCTGATGAAAATTGTAGATGACGATGAACTCTGCTCTTCTTTCAACTGGGCTCTCTTTGTTATGAAACGTTAGTAAAATCATTGAAGAGTTGTTTGAATCCCAAACAAAATACTTCAGACAATGAGAATGAAAAAGAGAAAGAGAAAGACAAAAACAAGGACAGTTATACTATACTTGGCTTCCCTTTCGCTTTTTTTGTTTGGATTATGAAAGTATTCCCAATTTTCCAGAAAAAATAATTTATGAATTTCAGAGAATGTGGGTTTCTTCGGATGTTATGTTATTCAGATATGAAATCTCCACAATATGATTCTCTATGTAAAAAATACTTCCATAATGAAAATGCAAGTTAATCTGATTACTAGCTATTTTTTTGGTTTATGTGTTTTAGTTATGAAAACTTACATTTTTTTTCTTATATAATAGGTGTATCAGTTGATCGAGGTGGCACCATTTGTTTCTTGTGAAGAAGATGCGGAATGTTAGTGTGCATGAGCCATTGTCTCAAGATCAAAGTTCAATGCCTTCATCCACACAATTTGATGAAGCCTTGCTTTAGGAAAATGTTAACGTAAGGTTTCTATCTTTGAATAACATTAGTTTTTTATTTGATTATTTTTGCTTAATGATGAGTGGCTAGAATTCATGATTTTAAGCATTATATACCTTGCATTTTATGTGTTTT
>ML408119.1:89512-167117 GCA_005239525.1 Nicotiana knightiana | reverse complement strand
AGGGTATCAAGGTTGATCCTAAGAAGATTGAGGCAGTTTAGGGTTGGCCACGTCCTACTACAGTTACAGAGATCAGGAGTTTCTTGGGTCTAACAGGCTACTATCGACGATTTGTGGAGGGATTTTCATCCATTGCAGCCCCATTGACCAGATTGACTCAGAAGAATGCTCCATTTCGGTGGTCCGATGAGTGTGAGGCGAGATTTCAGAAGCTCAAGACAACATTGACCTCAGCACTAGTTCTGGTATTGCCATCTGATTCTGGGATGTATACAGTGTATTGCGACGCTTTGCGTGTTGGCTTGGGGTGTGTGTTGATGCATGGGGGAAGAGTTATTGCTTATGCTTTGCACTAGCTAAAGGTTCATGAGAAGAATTATCTAGTGCACGATCTGGAGTTGACAGCGATTGTTCATGCTCTTAAGATTTGGAGGCATTACTTGTACAGGGTGTCTTGTGAGGTTTATACAGACCAGCGTAGCTTGCAGCACTTGTTCAAGCAGAGGGATCTTAATTTGAGGAAGCGTAAGTGGCTTGAGTTGCTGAAGGATTATTATATCACCATACTTTTTCATCTGGGTAAGGCGAATGTAGTAGTAGATGCTTTGAGCAGGAAGGCGGAGAGCATGGGTAGTTTGGCTTTCATTGCAGCGGAGGAGAGACCTCTAGCCTTGGACATACAGTCCCTGGCTAATTGCTTGGTGATATTAGATCTTTTAGATCCTCGTCGAGTTCTTGCGCATGTAGCTGCTCAGTCTTCGTTATTGGGGGAAATTAAGGCTCGGAAGTATGGTGATCCATGCTTGGCAGAGCTACGGGAGACAGTGGTTCAGGGTGGTTCCAAGGAGGTTACTATTGGCGAGGATGGTGTTCTGATACTTCAGTGTCGGTTGTGTTCCTAATGTCGATAGCTTGAGATAGAGGATTCTAGAGAAGGCGCACAGTTCACGGTATTCTGTTCATCCTGGTGCTATGAAGATGTATCGTGACCTGAAGTAGCATTTCTGGTGGAGGCGAATGAAGAAAGACGTTGTGGAGTATGTGGCTAGGTGTCTTAACTGTCAGCAGGTTAAATATGAGCACCAGAGGCCAGGAGGCCTACTTCAGCAGATGCCCATTCCTGAGTGGAAGTGGGAGCGCATCATTATGGATTTCGTGGTTGGGTTGCCTCGAACCTTGCGGAAGGTTGACGCGGTTTGGGTCATTGTGGACAGATTGACCAAATCGGTGCATTTTATTCCGGTGAGTACTACTTATACTTCCGAGAGGCTAGCCCAGATTTACATTCGAGAGATAGTCCGGTTGCATGGTGTGCCAGTATCCATTATATCAGATCGAGGTCCTCAGTTCACCTCGCACTTCTGGAGAGCATTACACAGAGAGATGGGTACTCAGATAGATCTCAACACAACATTTCATCTGCAGACTGATGGTCAGTCAGAGTGTACGGTTCAGATATTGGAGGACATGCTCAGAGCATGTGTGATTGATTTTAGGGGTCAGTGGGACCAGTTCTTGCCTTTGGCCGAGTTTGCTTACAATAATAGTTATCAGTTCAGCATTGAGATGGCTCCATTTGAGGCTTTATATAGTCAGCGATGTCATTCTTCTATCGGGTGGTTTGAGCCTGGCGAGGCTAAGTTATATGGCACGGACCTGGTGAGAGATGCCTTGGAGAAGGTGAAGTTGATTCAGGAGAGGCTCCGCACAACACATTCCAGACAAAATAGTTACGCGGATAAGAGGGCACGTGATATGTCATTTATGGAGGGAGATAAGGTTCTGCTGAAGGTTTCTCCGATGAAAGGCATTATGAGATTCGGGAAGAAGGGCAAGCTGAGCCCGAGGTTTATAGGTCCTTTCGAGGTATTGAGGGGTGTTGGAGAGGTTGCATATGAGCTTGCTCTACCTCCCCACTTATCGGGACTCCATCCGGTCTTTCATGTATCCATGCTCCGGAGATATCGCGCCGACTTCTCTCACTTGGTTGATTAAAGCACTATTCAGTTGGATGAGAGGCTGGGCTATGAGGAGGAGCCAGTTGCCATTATTTACATACAGGACCACCAATTGAGGTCCAAGAAAGTTTCTACGGTAGAGGTCCAGTGGAGAGGCCAACCAGTTGAGGAGGTGACTTGGGAGTCCGAGGAGGACATGCGGAGCAAATATCCACACTTATTCACCACTTCAGGTATGATTCTAGACCCGTTCGAGGATGAACGTTTGTTTAAGAGGTGGAGAATGTAACGACCCGACCGGTCGTTTTGCGTATTCAGACCCCGTTCCCCTAAATAAGACTTCCCGTAGCGGCTTTCAGTGATTCATGACTTGCGGGGACTGGTGGTTCGGGATTCGGAAGTGTATAGGGTAATATGGGAACACTTGGTTCCTTATGATTTGGCTTTTACGACCAAGTTTGACTTCGGTCAACATTCGGAGTAAAAGACCTCAGAATCGAGTTTCTCCGATTCCAGAAGCTTCGTATGATGATTTCGGACTTGTGCGTATGTTCGGAATGGGTTTTGGATGACCCGGGAGCATTTCGACGCCAAATAGCAAAATAGAGTTTCCTTATGTTCATAATTTGGTTTGGAATGTGTTTTTGATTTATCGAGGTCCAAACTGGATTCCGAGACCGGAAATAGTTCCGTTATGTCATTTATGACTTTCTTGCAAAATTTGGTGTCATTCCGAGTGGTATAGGTCGGTTCGGCGCATTGAACCGAATTCAAGAACCTAAAAATTCTTAAGTTTGATTCTAGGGGGTTTGAGGAGTGATTTCGAGTTTTAGTGCTGTTTTGGGTGTTCCGAAGGCTCGAGCAAGTCCGTAATATGATTTAGAACTTGTCAGTATAATTGCACGAGGGTTCGGGTGGGCCCAGGTGCCTCCCGGACACCAAACGGGGCCAAAAACCAGCAGTTTCAGCAGGTGGTGCACCAGGTTTGGTGTGACCGCAGGTGCGGTTGCCCAGATTGCAGGCGTGAGACTGCACCTGCAGTCGAGGACTCTTAGGTGCGACTCCCAGGAGGAAAGTCCTACCTTCGCAGGTGCGGACCCTTCTCCGCAGGAGCGGGTCCGCTGGTGCGGAATTCCTACCGCATGTGCGATCCCCAGGATCCTTGCCAAAAATCTGCAGGTGCGACCAATGGCTCGCAGGTGCGGTCCTCAAGCCGCAGGTGCGAGGTCACTAAAGGCAGTGAGCCCATTTAATTCGGGACTTAACCATTTTTCACCACTTTTCTTCTACTCCATTGGCGATTTTGGGAGCTTTCAAGAGGGTATTCGGCCTAGCTACTAAAAGGTAAGTAATTTCCATTTAAATGTTAGATTATTACACTAAATCTTAGGTAGATTAACACCTAATTAGTAGAAATCAAAGGGGTTAGGGTGAAAACCTAGGGTTGATGAACTTTAGGGAATTTCACCACTTTTCTACCATGAAATCATGTAAAAAAAAACTATATATTTTTTATCCTTAGGCTATGGGTGAGTGTTTTCTTCGAAAATTTCCGGAATCCGAGCATGTGGTCCCGCAGGTGTATTTAGAGATTTCTTCAAGAAAGATGAATTAGCTAAGCTAGTAAGAGAATTTCATACTTTTGAGTGTATATTAACGTATTTATATAATATTTGACTAGTTTCGAGTCCTCGGGTGTAAAGTTTGGAGTTTCGGGTGCGTCCTTGACCCGGGAAGTAGGTTCTACGCGAGGCGAGTCTCCTTTATAACCTTGTAAGAGGGAATTGTCCCCATAGGTAATTATAAATTATTGAATTGTCCTTATTTGCGGGGGCTACGCACGCACGAGGTGACGAGATTCCGTGCGTAGCTACTACTATGTTATGGTGGGTAGTCTTTAGGACGCACAAGCATGCTTATATGCCTTACTTGTATCCCTGCATGTATTCCTAGTCAATTATTATCCCTGAAACTAGCATGAGAAAATGGAAGCTTACATTAAATCTTGATGTTGCCATGATTCTTGTTTTTTTTTCCAAGTGTGAACTCTATATTTCCTGAATTTCTTGATAATTCTGTGTATGTATACGAGCACCCGTGTCGCATGTATGATTCGTGAGAGGGGTGGCCTTATATTATGTTAGCCGCCTCGCACGATCGATTCACGATCGAGGTAATAGATGCATCTATGGTTTGAGGCGTTCGACCCTTTGGCAGTGTACATCTAATTTATGCGTCACTTCGGACGTACGCCTCGGCATACTATATGCTATGTGTTTGTCTGAGAATATTATTGATATTGTCAAATGAATTGTTCTATGTGGAAGGAGACTTTGGACTTTTATTAATGTTGTTAGTTGGCACTTGCGGTAGGTGGTAGTTCATATACTTGTTATTCCATGTCTACTTGATTTCCATAATTGCTAATCCTAATTAAACCTGTTTAATAATATTATTTCTAATGATCCTAGTGAGTAATACGTCTACCTATTATCACTACTTCTTTGAGTTTAGACGAGATACTCACTGGGTACATATTTGTTTATATGTACTCATGCTACGCTTCTTTACTTAATTGTACAGGTTCTGAGGCTGGTGGATCTGGTTATCATACCGGAGCACGATCGTGAGAGTACTTTCTGGATTAGACTACATGGTGAGCTTCTCTCTCTAGCGTTCTTCATCAGCACTATGGGGTTTCTGCTATTTCTTTTGATATTTCTGTCTACTCCTTTCAGAAGGTTGTATATTTATTTGGTCTACTTTGTATATTCCACTAGTCGCCAGGTGTAAGAAGCGGAAGTCGAGCAGTCGCAGAGTGGGGGAGCGACAACATAGCTTGGGATTTGAAGATATTGGCGCGCATTTAATGGATGTCCATGAGGATCGGACAGACTAGTGAAGTTGGTAAATGAAGCAGGGCGTAGGATAGGGTATTAAAGTCGCAGAGAGTGGGCATTTCAGCATCGTTGGAAGGTGTCCGCGGGTGATTTCCATAGGTGGGTTATCTTCTGTGAATAGGTTAGCGATGTCGGGGTTGGCAGGTCTCGGTGAGGGGTTCTAGTGGCTATTCGATAGGAGGCGGAATGTGTGGATGATGCTAGAGAATCTGAGTATTTAGGGAGTGTTAACAAGAGAATATGGAAGAATATGGAAGAATTTGGACGGATTAGTTGAGCAAGATTGTGTTATCAAGGGAGAAAGGATCTCGGCAGGGTCTAGAGTGGTGCAAGGAGTAGCTTCGAGCTAAGTGGGGGGAGTCCCACCATCTGCAGTTGGGTTGTAGGATTGTCTTCTCATGTGGTGGCGGATTGTCAGTATGTTGGCAAGTTATTTCAGCTAAGGGAAAGGAGTAAAATGGTGATTGTGCGTGGAATTTGAGGAATCAGTGAAAGAGTTGGCCCTGTCGGATCAGGGTTAGGCTTTGGAAGATTCAAAATTTATGCTAAGGCATGGGCGAGTTGTAACGATAGTGACTCAGTCACGTGCTTCAAGGAAAAGGGTGTTCAGGTGCTAGAAGAGCCTTGGAGTTGATTGTATTCGGGGCCATTCAGAGTGGGTGACTCTCAATAGCGGTCCTAGTGAGTTCAAAAGTCAAGAGTGCGGCATTTAAGGGTTTCAGGCAGCAGAATGATCGAGAATCGAGCTTTTGCAGAGTAACTTCTGAGAAAAAGGAAGATGGTTGGAATATTCTATGATATGTTGATATCATGCAAGATAGTATTGGAGGAGTGAGAGAAATAAACTCCGGATTGTAGAAAGATTATCAGGAGGGTTGAGACGGGTTGCGGGATTTAGGCAGCATAGTCTTGTGAATCAAGGTCAGTCGG
This sequence comes from Nicotiana knightiana, assembly GCA_005239525.1. NCBI lineage: Eukaryota > Viridiplantae > Streptophyta > Magnoliopsida > Solanales > Solanaceae > Nicotiana > Nicotiana knightiana. The sequence continues at coordinate 161,329 of ML408119.1, read as the reverse complement.
GATGGGTGACGGTTGAGTTTGCTATGAGTTGAAGGAAGTTGCTATTATTCCTGAGGCAATTGAAGATGATTAAAAGAAAATAAATTGATTAGCCATGGTTGAAATGGAATATTTGCGGCAGTGATCAGTTCCTTTGATGTGATTAAGTTATGCATATGGTTTGTGCCGGTGTGTTCGGGGCTTGTCGGTCGTTGTAACAGATTTCATGTGAGAGCATTTGAATGCTATGGCCTGTTAGGGTAGACGGAGCCCGGAAGGGTTATGGTGGTATAGACTACTACTTAAGGATTTGCATGTTCGGTGATTGTGGGGAATTCACTCGTATGTTGAGATGGTACTCTTGAATTGAGTTGAGTAAAAGGTTTCTATATGATGAAGGTTTCACCCTATTGGTGGTTCAGAAGTTATTATGGAATTCATGCGCTTCCTCATATTGGCATGTTAGGTGCGGTAAGCAGTACGTAACTGGGAGTAAGAATCGAGATTGCGGTTCGGTGACGATAAGGATGTCATGAGCTCGGAAGAGCAAGAAAAAGTGATTTGAAAGTTCAGAGTAAGCTAATGTTATCTTCAGTATCACCTGAGATTGATATTCGGTGGAAGAGGCTTTGTACCCGGATTATGGGTTCTTGATTTGTCTTACAGAGTAGTATGGCCAGTGGTGGATGTGCTGACTGTTGCCTTGTGTGGAAGGTTGTGGAAGCATGACCGCGAAAAGATTGTATAAGTGTGACATGTAGTCACTTGATGGATTGATGATTTGGACCGAGTATAAAGAAGTGCAATGTTGTGTAATTGAGAATTTATGCCTGGAAGGCGTTCAGTTCAGTTGAGTATGGATTTTGGGGTGTTTGGCCCGGTGATGATGGTTGTTCTCGTGTAGTATGAGAGAAAGTGGGTTAATATGGACCCATGTAAAAGCTATTAGGTTAGTTGGTGCGAGCAAGGTGGCTCGACGTTTGTGGATGGATTTAAATATGATTATGGGCTCCGTATGAGCCAGGCATGTTCATTTCTGTAGAGCGCATTTCATGGGAAGGTATTAGAACAGCAGGTGTTGCTCCGTCTTCATCAAATTCATGTGATATTGTGATTGTGCTGTGCGAGTTGTGAAACGGCTTGATAATTTCCTATGTGTTGAGGTCCCGTGTAATGGGGATGTTATGTGAGCAGGATCGCTCTTGAGATCCAGAGTGTATATATATATCGCACCTCAGTTGTGTTTGAGTTTTGTTGCATACGGCTTTATCAGTCTCCCCAGGATGATATTATGCACTTAGCATGCTTATGATCAATATTAAGTAATTTGTAACAGTGAGCAACTCAGCTCCGTATTTATATCTTCTTATGTAAATTCTATGTGTGGATCGGGTGGCACGCCTCCACGGGTATGTTATTTGGATCGGGTTGCACGCCGCAATAGTGTGATGATGAGAAGGGTTAATATATATTTATTTTCTTATGTTTTATTTCCTAATTTTAAAAAAAAAGAGTTCATATTAGTCGCGGGTTGCATGAGTTAAATAGTCCCTTCATGGGTCATTTCTTATTTATCATGTTCGAGTTATGGCCTATTGGCGCGATGTGGTATCATGTGAGGCTGTTGGTCATGTTTGGGGTGATTTGTTGTCTGAGCAGTTCATACAGGGTGAGACGAGATTTTTGGATCCGGGATCAGTGCGATAAGGTTATGTGAAGTGTATATTAAAGAACAAATACCATTATTCAGGTTCATAATAAGGTGATGATTCTAGTCAAGATGAGGCATTCAATGATTTGTTAACTCTGCAGTTGGGTATGAATTTCTGCACATTTCCTCCGTTGTGGTGGTAACGTCAACATTATAGCAGGGTGTATGCGTATTTATTATGAGGTGCATCGGGAGCACCAAATTCGTGAAATCTTGGCTATTAAGATTCAGGGAGTACCAATATGGTCAGATGCTGAGTTATGTGGTGCATGGTGCCGATTCAGCAAAGGCATGTAGTCATGTTCTGGTATGTCATGTGGTAGTTGATGTAGTGTTTATATATTGGAACTAGGCCTGGCAGAGAAAATTTCAGGTATTGGAACTAGGTTCTGAGCTTATTATATGGATAAAAGAAGAAATCTTCAGATTTGATCAAGATAATATACTCAACTGGGTGGTGGTAGCATGGGCAGGTGCTCGAGGTGTTAAACAGTGATTTCAGGTAACTTCAGAGCAGTTCTTAGCACGTTCGAGGACGAACGTCGGTTTAAGTGGGGGAGAATGTAACAACCCGACCGGTCATTTTGAGCTCTAGCGCGTAATTCAGCGGTTTGAAGTCGTGAGCAGCTACATTTCAGGTGTTATGACTTGTAGGTGTTGTCGGAATTGAATTTCAGAAAGTTTAGAGTTGATTTGGAAAGAAAATTCTCATTTCAGAAGCCTTAATTTGGAAGAATCAACTGAATTTTGAGTAAACGCCTCCGAATCAGGATTTGAAGGTTCCAGCAGGTTCATATGATGATTTCGGACTTGGGTGTCTGTCCTCGGGTTTTGGATAACCCGGGAGCGTTTCGGCATATATTAAGGAAGTTATCATTTTAGAAGAATTTCATAGGTTTGGGCTTGAAGTGCATTTCAGTGTTGTTTATGTCCGTTTGGGATTCCGAGTCTGGGAATAGCTTCGCGTGGTGATTCTGGAGTTGGGAGCGCGATCGGAAGTGAATTTGGATGTTCGTAGGTCATTTTGAAGTCATTTGGCTAAAGTTAGAAATTTGAAGGTTTTTGAGAAAATCCGACCGGAAGTGTAAGTTTTGATATCGAGGTCGGAATGCGATTCCAGAAGTTGGAGCAGGTCCATAATGTCGAATATGACTTGTGTGCAAAATTTGGGGTCAATCAGACGTGATTTGATAGGTTTCGGCATCAGATGTAGAAGTTGGAAATTTCTAAGTTCATAAAGTTGGGATTTGGGTGTGATACGTGGTTTTGATGTTGTTTGATGCGATTTGAGGCCTCGAGCAAGTCCGCATTATGTTTTGGAACAGGTTGGTATAATTGGACGGGGTCCTGGGGGCCTCGGGTGGATTCCGGGTGGTTAACGGATCAAGTTGAGAGTTTGAAGAAGGCTGGAATTACTGTCATCTGGTGTGATCCGCACCTGCGAGGATTTGGCCGCAGGTGCGGGGCCGCAGGTACGGCTTTGGCGCCGCAGGTGCGGCTTTGGTTCCACAGGTGTGACTTTGGCGCCACAGGTGCGAGAGTGGGCAAGCTTGGCTGAGATCGCAGGTGCGATGGAATTTCTGCACCTGCAAAGCTGCAGGTGCGGAAAATGGGGCGCATGTGCGATTTTGGGCTGGAGTTGAGGAAGCCGCAGGTGCGGGAGATTGGTCGCACCTGCGGGAGCGCAGGTGCGGAAATCGGCCTAGGCAGAATGTTTTAAAACAAGGATTTTGGTTCATTTTCTTCATTTCTTCTTGGGCTTAGGCAATTTCGGGATACTTCAAGGAGAGGATTCCTTCATGCATTGTCAAGGTAAGTAACTCCTTCATGCCTCTACGTTAAATACAAGATTTTATGCATGTATTAGGCATGGAAATTGGTAGGAATTTGGAAAATATTAAAGAAACCTAGAAATTTGGTAAATTGGAATTAAACCACGAATTGAGCATGAATATTTGAGTGAATTGTATAATTGAACTAGTAAGACTATGGGTAGAATGTATTATCGAGAAATTTCAGATTCTGGGCACGTGGGCTCGAGGGCATTTTGGTCATTCACTAAGCGGGGCTGGGAAGTATATAATTTGGAGTTGTTGCAAGTATTAGAATATATTTTCATTGGTTTGTCGTTGTTTGGATAGTTTTGGGGCGTTGTGCGTCTGTTGGAGTCGTCGGAAGGGCTTAGAAGCCGGTATTGGAATTTCGGAGCGAGGTAAGTCTCCTTTCTAACTTTGTGAGGGAGATTTGTCCCCCTAGGTGAACTAAGTAAGTATGTGTTACTATCTGCGGGGGCTACGTACACACGAGGTGACGGGAGTCCGTGCGTAGCTACTATTATGCCATGTCCGGGTAGCCTAGGACCCACTAGCATGTATTACCTGTTATACCTGTAATCTTGTGTGTGATATTATGATGCTAATATAACCGAAATTGTAATTTAATAACTAAGGAAGATTAGAGTTTATTTTCTAAATCATCTAAAAAAAGGTTTTATTTCCCCTACGGGCAATTGTATTTCCGAATAAGGTTGTGTTATTAAAAGTTATACAAAACTCGGCAAGTGAAATTCGAAAAAGGGGTTTAAATACTATTTCGTGGTTTTTAAAAGAGAAATCTGTCATTTATTTGGTTACTTGTTTTCCCGACGTATTCGGGGTGGACTGTTGATTGTGCATGACTGCATGTGATCGCTTCACAATTTACATTCGGTGAGCGGAGTGTTATTTACCCCACTCTCATGGGAGCGGGCCGTACGCCACGACGAGATTGAAAGAAATATTATGGTTCGGGCCGTTCGACCCTCGGCAGTGCACAGAGATGTTTATTGTGATGGCTCAGGCCGGTTGTCCTTATCCTGTATGCGCATGCTAAATTGTTAAATGTTTTTTTTTCATGATTTTTGAAGTGATAAGATATTTGGGGGGAAATAAAGAAGAAATTGTGGATTTATGATATTTGGGGGAAAATAAAGAGGAAATTGTTTGTTTAAGATATCTTGGAAAATAATGAGGAAGCGATATTTGTTTTGTTTATTTCTAGTATTTATTTAGATTTCAGTGCCTTATATATATTGTTTCTTTACTACCTTTACATGCCTATCGTGTTCATCTTATACTGTTAATTAATTTTGCTTTCCCTTAGTGAGTGTCTAACTCGACCTCTCGTCACTACCTCTCTGAGGTTAGGCGGGCGACTTACTGAGTACACGTTGTTTTTGTACTCATGCTACACTTGCTGTGCATTTTATTGCACAGGTACTTTCATAGCAATGTGGAGGATTCAGAGACTTAGGCGAGCTGCATCATCCGGAGGCGATCCGCAGCTGACAGAGTCTCTCTCGTACTGTATTTATTACATTATTTTAAATTTCCTCGTCCAATTTGTATTTCGGACAGGCTTGTAATAATTGTATAAATTCTTAGAAATTACTCATGTACTTGTGACGCCGGGTTCTGGGATGTGTTGGGATATGTTTGCTAAATTTTAATATTTAAATCACTATTTTATTTGACATATTTGATTTAGTTAATATGTAACAAAGTGAAAGGAAATATTTTTTTATAAATGTTAAAAAAACCAGAAATTGTTTCAATTAAATAAATGATTAGCTTGCCTGACAATGGTGTCCGACTCCATCACGACCTTAGAGATTTTGGGTCGTTACAGAAGATAAACAATACAATACGTTGATAGATTTAATAATTAACCTTAGCGAAAAATCTCACGAAAATAATAAAAGCATACTAAGAACACTAGAAATTGTAGAATCATTACAAATTAAACAGAGAAAGACTTTAGAAAAATTAGAAAAAAATTTTGATTTCCTAAATGTCTCAAGAACTAGAGATAGACAGGAAAATACAATTCTTAAATAATATGTTTAACCTCGAAAAAATACTCACTAAAAACGAGATAGAAAAACTGGTTAAAATTATTACAGAAAAAACTAATGAATTAGAAGTACAAACAACCAAATTAATAGAAAAAATAATGCATCAAGTAGAAGTATTAACAAGTGAAATAAGCACCTTAAAAGAAACAATAGAGACAATAAAAGAAATCTTTCTTTCATGAACGATTTAGGACAGGTATACGAGAAAGCATTAAAATTAACAGAAAAATTTCAGTCTAGCCCAGAAGGACTTACAGAATAAGTTCCTCAAGGAAAATCAGATCAAATACAAATAAAACAAAATAACACTATAATAGCATTACTCTTAGAACTTAATAAAAAATTAGATAAAATTATTAAGGACAAAGAATTAAAAACCGAAATAGAAAACCCAAAGAATAGAGAGGTAGAATATTTAATAGAACAATTAAAAAAGGTAGAAATAACGCCCCAAAAAGAAAAACTTAAATTAGTAAGGAAGCCTCAAATATAAACGAAAAAATAAAATAATAAAATTTTCGTAGAAAATGCACGTAAAATAAAAATTACCGACGGTAAATAAGGTAAAATTCTGCAGTAAAATATTTTTCGTGTAAGTCTTATGTTGTAAAATCCTACTCGGTACTCTCCCTCAATAATCTGTAGACATGGTATTATGTTGCTTATCATAAATTATGAACTGAGAATTATTACCCTTCAATACTCTTTTTTTTTCTTTTTTTTAATCCTCTGTTCATCTCTTCTTTCTAGCTTTTTAAAGAAGTCAAATCTTTTCTTAACACTTTTTTCTTTAACCTCACCCTGGCAACAGTTAAATATATATATCCATTTGATCACCCTTGTGATAATTTGTTGGGTTCAGCTTTAACCGGTATCTCCTAGGAATTTATAGGTTAATCCATCAAAATTGTTAAGAGGTTGGAAAGAGAACCATATACTAAGAGTGATTTTTAGAATATTCACAAGCTAGCATAAATACATATATAAACATAAAGCTGAAAAACAGGGGTAATATCCAGAAACATAATTTAGATAAAAATAGTAACTTACATGTTTACAGGAGAGGGATTTCCCTTTTGGGAAACCCGAAAAACTTTACTGAACTTGAGAATTAAAAACTTGCACTCTGAAGCATACGGTTTTATTTATTATACAACCTTGATATAAGAACTACTAAGGACTACATAACTTAGGTAGGTGGTATAATACATGGTTTTTGGATGTTGGGTGATGAAAGGAAGAAGAGGGTATTGGAGCTTTTTTTTTTTTTTTTTTTTTTTTTTTTTTTTTTTTTTTGAGAGAGATGTTGCTGATATTGTTCTTGTTGTTGTCTCTTCCTTCTTCAGTCTTGCCCTTTATATATCCAAGTCTTTGAAGAGGATTTTTTAGCGGATTTAAAATATCTTCAAAAGTCTTTCTTTTCTAGCTTTGTCTGGTACTTCACTGGGCGCCATCGTCACATGGCTTGAGCAGAGATTCCTTTTTATTTTTCAAATATGTAATTATTTTTTCCACTTCAAACACCCCAATGTCTTCTCAACACTACTTTATGTCATTCTTAGTTGCATTATTGCAACTTTTTTTTTCCTCTTTTGTCTTGTTCTTCCCAGTATTGCTGACTGCTTTGGTTCTTCAGTATTCAGATTAATTCTCCTGTTTACTTGTACGTATCAAGAATTCTTTTTCTACGTATCAAGATTGTGTAGGGCTATTGAGTCAAAACTCATTCCCGAATCATCATCTGGGTCTTGAGCATCTTGATAGTTTAAATTTTTATCTTCGTAATTGTCTTCGTCTTCTGATTTTTCTGGATTAGGATTTTCAACCATATATTTACCCTGCTTTTTTTTTCTTGGAAGAATTTTTCTAGCGTCTGTTTAAATATTTCTTCAATTTTCTCATTTTTTTTCTTTTTTGAACTCGTGCCTTTCTTTTTTAATAGTTCTCCTTGTGTTAATGTTCTGGGTAGTCTTCGTCTTAATGAGCTTGATGATCCTTCATCTTCACTTTTTGACAAAGTGACAGCCATAAACGGATTTGATAAGTATTTACCGGCTACTGTTTGAACCGGACTAGCTGTATCTCTATCCGATACAGTGGATCTTGTTACATTCATTGGGGAATGTACACCCTTCTTATCCATTTTTTCTTGAGATGGAGAACTCATTTCTTGGTCCTGTTATGGAATGACTTGTGCCTGAGATTGTAGCAATTCGAATTTTACCGCTTGTATTTTATGTTCTAATGTCTTCACTTTCTCCACTAGCCTTGTTTTTTTCTTGTGTCAATATTTCACTCTTCTGGTTCAGTCTCTTGAAGGCCTCAGTCATTGAAGAGCAGTGATCACAGAAAATTATTTTATCTATGTCTTTTTGGATATTATATTGTGGGGTTTTTTCTGAGTGTTGGAGAAATATAATAATTTGGTTCTAATACACCTCGTGCATAGTCTAATACTTCAGTAAAGTCATTAAAGCCTTTGAAAAGGGGTTTTTCCAAATCTTTAATAGAATTTAATACTTTTAACCATGTCTGAAAAATACCATTTGTCTTTCTATGTATAACTACATAATAAAATATTGGCATAAAGCATTTATGGCTACTATAAAATATTTAGTGTCTTTTTTATTATATGCTATCCATAAATTATCGATCAAACACTTGTGTGGTCTATCTATGACGCATTCTGGTAAAATTCTAAATGACAAGTTCTATGGAGGAAAAAATATTAAGTTATTTTTTTCGAAATTCATTCTTTCCATACTATTCTGTTCTACTAGAGATTGTTGCTTAAATTGAAGATTACCTAACACTGTCTGAAAATATCTATCTGAGGGTGAGGCCTGAACGCCCTTTCCCTTATCTTAATTCTTGAGAGTTGTTGGTCTCATGCTGTAAAGGTATAACATATTCATTAGTTGATCGTAATTTTTAACCTACTTAACTAATCTGTTAAGTTATTATCTTTTCCTTTGATATGTTCAAATATGAGGTTATAAATTGATATAGTATCAATGAAATTTAACCATCTTCTTCTACTGCTATTTTTTTCATTTATTTTTTGGTGAAACTTAACTATGGCTTCACAATCAGTTCTTATTAATATTTCTTATTCGTTTAATATTATAATCTGAAACTATTTAGCCCATATATCACAACTAATATTTCTTCATCTATACTACTCATATTTCCTTTTTCTTTATATTTACCTCTTTGATAAACACATATTTTTTCTCTGCTTTTATCACTATACTTATTGGGTTTGGCTTTTAAGACCGCTCTCCATCCTTCAAAACTTCCATCTGTTTCTATAATTAAGTAATCTGATTGACATATTTAAGTCAGGAATGTTTTTTATTTTTTATTTAATTTTTTGTACTAATTTTATATCTTCGGTATTAAAATGTCTTTGTCCTGTAGAGCATGTCTTAGCATATAGAGGTCCTGTTATTTTTCTTAGATCCTTTATAAAATTTCTTGCATAATTTACTATACCTAGGAATCTTTGTAATTCTTTAATATTGTCTAATTTATCTGGCATCTCTAGAGCCTTTTTAGCGATATGATGTTGTAATTTAAATTTTCCATCTCCTAAAATGAATCCTAGAAAATTTATATGATTTTTACATAATTCCATCTTCTTTTTACTAATTATTATTCCATTATCTATAAATAATCTAAATACTGTCTGTAGATGTCCTAAGTGCTCTTTAATATCTTTAATAAATACTAATATATCATCGACATATATTAGAATAAATCTTTTATATTCTCCAAATATAAGATCCATTTTTCTTTGAAAAATTGGGGGTGATGTCTTTAATCCAAACGACATGCCAACCATTCGAAATGCTCTACTGGACAAGTAAATGTTGTCCGTTCTATACTTTCTTCGTGCATTTTTACTTGCCAGTATCCCGATTTACAATCAAATTTACTGAAGATTCATTTTTCTTGTATTCTATTTATTAGTTTTGTTTTATCTGGTAACTTATATCCATCTGTTCTAGTATTGTCATTGAGTCTTTTGTAGTTTATTACCATCCTAGCCTTTCTTCTTATTATTTCATTATGGTTTCTTACCATGAAGGCTGCTGACCTATGTTTAGAGGTGGATCTCCTTATTACTCCTAAATTCATGAGTTCTTTGATTTGTATTTTAAAATCTTCTATATCTTGATTTGTGGCTTCTATTGAGGCTGTTTTAATTATGTATTTTGGATTGATTATGTCTAATTTGCACATAACTTTGTTATTTTCCCAGTGCTTTAGAGGTTTTTCTCCTATTATCTCTATTTCATCCAATATTTTTATTATATTATCCAGATCTTTTTGAATTTCTATTATTCCTATTTTTTTTATTCCTGTTCTAAAATTATATAATTTTGTTTCGATGTCTATTAAGGTGTAATCTTTTTCCAGTATGTCTTTATCCTCATTTTCTTCTAATATTAAAGTTTTAGATTCTTTTTTATCCTTACAACATGTATTTTTATCTTTACATTCCTTACAACATTCTTTCTGATTTTTCTGTAGGTTTTGCTGGCCTAAATCTAATCGTGTCCTTATCATAGTTCCAGTTTCTATAGTGTGTACTAGTGTATGTGTAATATTTTTGAAAAATATTACTCCATCTCTGCTGAGTAAACAACTACCATTGTTATGTATCATAAAATTTAATCCTAGTACAAAATCTACATTTATATTTAAGTCTCTTACCTAGATTTTATCTACCTTGTAACTAGGTTTATAAAAATCTAGGCATGTATGTATAAAACTAATCTGCGATTTATCTACATAATGTCTATATATATATATTATAATTTCCGTCCATTTGCATAGCAGCAACGGGTTTATCTAAGGTTTTGATTAGGTTTGGTGAAACCATTTTCTTATTTATTATACATCTTGTACATCCCGAATCTATTAAAGCTAACGTTTCTATTTCGTAATCCTCTATTTTTATTCTTGCTAATATTTTTATTGTACTTAATTTTTTATACTAGTTACATAACAGTGTGTCATAATTCTCTATACTCATCAATTCTTAATCGTGTGTGAATTCTGCTACATTTTCTTCGTCCTCTTCTAACTTTTGCTTTCCCTTTTCCATTTTTTGTATTCTTTTCTCTAATTCATTTATTCTGGTTTCTAATGCAATTACTCTTAAATTGTGTGAAATCATTTATTCCTTGGCATTTTTCTTCTTTATTTATTTTTGTCTTGAATTCTTTTTCTATACATAAGATGCATCCTTCTAGGCAACATGCCTTACATTTTGCTCTTCTATCCCTACTAGGATGCCATTTACATATATAAAACACTGATTACTATCTAACCCTTAATTTTTTTCAAAATCATGATTACACTCTTCAGATATGTTTGCTAATGTATTTGCTTGTATTTCTTCTAAATTAAGTTTTTCTAATCCTATTTCATTTATAATTCTTCTTCTTCTGACTCTAATGAGTCTATTTGAGTTTTTTTCCTTTATATCAACACTTACTATAGAGTATATACTTTCATTATCTGACATATGTTCGTCTACATTTATTAAAGTTTCCTAAAAATCTTCTATTAGTTGTGTTCTTGTTTTATTATTAATTCTTTTCGGGCATGTATTGGCTAAGTGTTCTACACTTCCATAGGTAAAACATTCTAATTTATTTTATAATTTTTTTCTATTCTATATTTCCTAACATGTCTATTTCTATCTAGTTATGGTTTTTTAGCTGATGATTTTCTAAGATAATAATTTTTTCTGTTATATCTCTTGTTATATTGAGGTTTATTTCTATATTTTTTATTTTTGTATTCATTACTATTATAGCTTTGGGTTGTATATACGGTTGACTTACAAAAACTCATATTATTCTGTTTTAGTTGTTTTTGTGTTTGTATATTAGTACACGTTTCATGTAATATTTCCATTATATGTTGTATTTTATGTCATATAGACCATTTTGCATTTGGGTTTTGTATTACTCCGTCTCTTTTATACCATCATTCTTCAATTTCTCTGCCTAGAACTCCTGGTAATTTATTAAATAAATTTTTACCTAATTCTTCATCAAACGCATTTCCACTAATAGTATAATAATAAAAATAATCATTGAGAAATTTCTTTATATGAAACCAACTTCTTATACTTAATCGTTCTAACTTTATTAAAGTATTTTTTTTTAATACTTCTAATCCACTATTTGGATCTTCTCCCGTAATTAAACTATATATTTTGTTTGTAAAATTATAAGGATTTGGTCCCATTGCTATTAGAACATGAAATTCTTGTGGGAATTCTGACTTATAAGCTTCCCATAATCCTTTTGTTGAATCTCCTAAGAAAGATTCCATATATTTATACATTATTTCTGCATCTGTTTCGTGGTAGTTTTTATATTGCCGTCTATTACTATTCCTTTCCAAAGTTCTATTACTGAGTTCCACATTTGTGGGTTGTGAGCTGCTATATTTAATATTTTACCTTTACTTCCTTCTTCTTGTAGTCTTATAAGTTCCTCTATAGGCATCCTTTTTCCTGAAGGTTTTACATTTTCTATTTCTATTTCTTGACCTAATTTATATACCCTTCGTCTAGGTACATTTCCCGTACTAGTATCTACTGTACTTTGATGAATTGTTCTCTGAAATGGGCTAGGACTTGAACTAGTTGATTCCATTAATTCTTTTAAACTTATTAAAGATTCTGTCTCTGTTTCTTCATAGCTATCCTTTATTTCTTCTAAAATTTTATCAAATTTTTCTAATCTTTTTTGTGAAATATTTTTTGATCTATATCCCTAATTGTCCTTTCTTAATTCACATTTCCTAAAATGTGCTCCTGTTTCACTAAGAGTTAAACTCCCAAGTTTACATGCTTTACATTTAAAAGTCCCATCTTTATTTTCTCTAACTAATATCCTAGCTTTTTCTAATGCTTTGTCTACTTCAAATTCATCTTGTATTATTTTAATGTTCATACATTCACTATCTTCTGCCGTACTTTCAGTTCCATCATTTACTTCCCTATGGTGGTATAATTATAATCAGTGAACCTTATTGAAGTTTCTCCCCTAGAATTTGTATACATCAAATGAGATTCTGGTTTAATATTTTTGGTTTTGCAAAGTCCTCTAGATTCCATTCTAATCCTGCATATTCTTCTGGGTCTATTTTGATGAGGTTTATTAGTTTTATTACTTTATTTCCCATTACTTCTACTACATCATCTACCTTGATTTTAAATTTTGTATTACTATTTGTTGTCATTTTTCCTATAAATCCTACACATATTAATAAATTATTTCCGTTATTCATTTCTTCATATCCTTTAGTTTGTATTCCTATTCTAATATTTTTTCTGAATTCTACTAAGTTTATCATGAAATCTGGGCTTATATAGAATATTCCTCCATTATTAGTCATATATACTTCTGTTAAACCCATTATAGATTTCTTTTGGTCAGACCATCTATCATCATATATACAACCAATACCTTAGTTCCTAATTTTGTTTTAGTTAATCCTTTTAATCCTATTTGTAGGCATGCAAAATTTATTGGATTTAAATCCATAAAATAATTTGGACCGTATTTTAAATTCAAGATATTCCAGTCCAAATACATATTATGGGCTAATATAATTGAATTAATTATATAAGTCCAATATACATGGATTAAATAAATATGTCTTAATCCATTGGGCTAGCCCAATTAATTGGGCTAAAGTGATGAGCCCACTTTATGAAGCCCAAAATGTCATCCTCCTGGAGGTCCAGTTTGGTGCCACATGTTAAATGACGTGGCACGCCAAATCAAACGAAAGAGCCAATAAGATCATGACATGTGTCAAAATGACAAAGCATGCGCAAGTGACATGTTCTGGCCACTCAAATGTGGCCTTGTCACACTTCAATTTGATTGGCCGGAAAGAGTTTGTTCTTATCATAACTATTCCCTCCCCCAACTATAAATAGGGGTCTTCATAACCCAGAAAAGGGACCAGAAGTTATAACAAAAAGCAAGAGAGAGCTCGTGGATCAAACACCGCAAATTTCACTACAAGTTTCAAGCTTCAAGCAATCAAGTTCAAGTTCAAGAACGAAGAACAATACACGTATTAAAGATCAAGAACGAAGTCAAATCAAATACAAGGCGTTCAAGATCAAGGCTACTTGTTCGTGATACAATTCGTGGCAACAATCAAAGTGCTCGCGACGGATAAATAAAATTCAAATTCAAGATCAAGCTCAAAGACCCTTGAATTTATACTAGAAAAGTAGAATCAGAGGATTCATAGAGATTGTAGCGCTCAAATATTTGAAATCAAATACTACGATTGTTGCAATATCTTTCGGTCTTGATTTTATTTTCTGGACACTAATTATTGTCTACAGATTCTAGCACGCCCAGTGGGACAATATCTACCTCTCATCTCAACTTTTCAATCACCAAAGTTCAAGAACAACGAAATGGCTTCTAAGAAAATCAACTCCAGTTCAACTTCCACCAAGACTGCTAATTCCAGCTTCTATGCTGATGTGGAAAACATACTCGGAGTTACCTTTGGAAGCTTTGGGCCAGTTACGAGGAGCAAAGCAAGATCGTTAGGACAACAAGCACCCCAAGTGTCGTCCGCATCTACCCCTATTTTCGGATCTTCATCCTCAAAAGGAGAAAGATCTTCCACAAACGCACCAGAAGGAGGAAGCGATGTTATTGAAAAGATGAAGAAGAATCTTGCTCTGCTTGACCTCTCCGGATCCAAGTACTGTTCTATGAAGGAAGATGATGACGCTTCAAGTGATGGATCCTCCCTACTTACACCACATAGCGTGAGCCAATCAAGGATCAATTTGTGTGAAAATCCATGCTACTCTCCATCGTCCATGACAATCATGCAAGCCATGGTAAAAAACACATCATCTGTGGATGAGCAGTTGGCAAACTTGACGGAAGCAATCGCTGGCTTGACCAAGTGCATGCAAAATCAAGATGCTAGAATCGACAAGATAACAGATAGGGTGGGAATCTTGATGGAAGAAGAATCCACCCATGCACCCGGCAAACTCCCAGAAGTCCAAGATATTTATGCTCCCCCACGACAAGTTGCATCCACTAAGGAAATTCCAGTCTCTTTGGAAGGGATGATTCCAATCAATCAACTAAAGGAGTTTATTGAAGGGACTATAAAAAACAAATATGAAGTTGCTTCCAAGTCCCCCTTTACCTATGCAAAGCCGTACACTTCAAGGATCGATATGTTGAAGATGCCTGCTGGCTATCAACCTCCGAAATTTCAACAGTTTGATGGCAAAGGCAATCCAAAGCAACATGTGGCGCACTTTGTTGAGACATGCAACAATGCTGGGACTTATGGAGATTACCTCGTCAAGCAGTTTGTCCGCTCATTAAAAGGAAATGCTTTTGATTGGTACACGGACCTCGAGGCTGGATCTGTTGATAGCTGGGATCAACTAGAGCAAGAATTCCTCAATCGCTTTTATAGCACGAGACGTACTGTGAGTATGATAGAACTCACAAGTACTCGTCAACGGAAGAGTGAACCAGTTATCGACTTTATCAATCGTTGGAGGAATGCAAGCCTTAACTGTAAAGACAGGCTTAGTGAAGCTTCTGGTATAGAGATGTGCATCCAAGGTATGCACTGGGTATTGCGCTACATCTTGCAAGGTATCAAGCCTGGCACATTTGAAGAACTTGCAACTCGTGCCCATGACATGGAATTGAGCATGGCCTCTACTGGGAACGAAAGGCTACCCATCTATGAACCTCGCAAAAGGGAACGACAAGAAAGAAGTCAGAAAATGGAGCAAGTTTGTACCGAGATCTAAAAATAAAGAAGCTATGAATGTCAACACATCACCTGTGAAGTTCACGATGAAGGCGAGCAAGAGGCATAGTATGAAATCCACTTCATTTCAAGATAAGACAAGTGGAAAGTTGACTTTAAAAGAAATGCAAGAGAAAGAGTACCCATTTCTAGATTCTGATGTGCCGGCTATTTTTGAAGAACTCCTCGAGTTAAATCTCATTGAGCTTCCAGAGATGAAGCGACCAAATGAAGCTGAGAAAATCGATGACCCAAATTACTGCAAATATCATCGACTTGTGAGCCACCCTCTGGAGAAGTGCTTTGTCTTCAAGAACAAAGTTATGGACTTGGCTCGTGAAAAGAAGATCGTGCTTGAAGATGAGAAAGCAAGCACAAACCAAGTCTCTATCGTATTTGGCTCATTCAATCCAAACGAATTATGTAGTTCCAAATAATTTAAAGATGAAGAATTACTGGACAACTACAAGGATGAAGACGGTCAACCCGAGGATGATGAAGGTTGGACGCTGGTGACTCGTCATAGGCGCCACAAAAGGGGACCACAAAAAGGATCAATAGAACAACCAACGAGGAAGATAATGGTGAAAATACCTAGGAGATGGAACACAGTTAAGCACGTAAAGAAAGCGAAAGTGGAGGTGCACCACCCTCAAAAGCCACGACATCCAGTGACCTTGGAGGAGTTTTTACCAAGTTGGTTCTGCACGAAGATTTCCCATGCAGGTATTGATGCCTCTTGTTGCCATACTGACGAAGGGAAAGAAAGGAGTGATGACCTACCTTCGGCACCATCTTCAGAAAATCTCATCGATTCCACTACTCAAGAAGTTGATGCTTGCGAGGAAAAAGTCACATTCACAAATGATGATCTTCTGCTAGGTGACACTCCTCATAAAATCGCATTGTACCTGGTTGGCTATATGCGTGATGAAAGGGTAAACTGAATTTTCGTTGATGGAGGATCCTCAGGGGACATTTTGCCAATTCACACTGTGAAACAACTTGGTATTCCCATGAACGAACTCTCAGAAAGTCGTGTGATGATTGAAGGATTCAACCAAGGGGGGAAAGATCCATAGGCGCGATCAGGCTGGGAATCACGATTGAAGATATGAAATCAAGTGCATGGCTGCATGTGATAGATGCGAAGACTTCATACAATGTATTTATTGGAAGGCCTTGGATACATGAGAATAAAGTAGTTCCGTCTACCTACCATCAATGTTTAAAATACTACGAGGGTGAAGTCGAGAAGACGATAATTGCCGATGATGCGCCATTTACTGAGTAGAGTCACACTTCGCTGATGCAAAGTTCTACTTGAAAAACCACATTGTGAAGGAGCTAAAAGTTGATGATGACATAAAAAGCAAGAATGACGAGCCCATAGCTAAAAGAGCTGAGGTAACTATCGGTAAAGCCAAAGTTGTTACTGAGGAGGTACAACCCAACGTGAATAAACCACATAGAGGGGATATTGCATATTATGGCAAGAAAGTAAGTCCTAAGCTCTAATATGTCCCTAAAAGGAAGAAAGACGAGGGGGAATCATCTAATCTCCAAACCGACACACTAAAGAAGTTAACTCTTCCGGTGAAACGAATTGAGGTAGTAAAGTTGTCCTCAAAGCCGCTTGCAGGGTTTGTAGCTCAAAATCGTTTGCAGAATGTGGCACTCCCTACAAAGCGAATAGATGAAGGCTTTGATCCTAACGCTTACAAGCTATTTGCAAAAGCAGGGTACAATCCCGATGAGCCGTCAAAGTTAGGGAAGCTCCCATCAGAAGCTGCAACGAGGCAACCACGCGAAGGTTTGGGATACAAAAAACCGTCACCAGTGCGAATCTCCATCAGAAAAACGAGTAGCAATCACATCACTGTAGAACACGAATCTGCCGCTTATAACAGGCCTTTTATTTTTGACAGACTTGGAAAATCAACTATGAGGACTTCTGTATTTGAGATATTGTGTCCATTAAAGAAGGTGAATAAATTCCAGAGAAATTATCAAAATACAAGAACACCCGTTTTGCCCAAAATTCAGAGGGTCTCTAAAGATTTCCAAAGTTTGGTTCCTTCTAGAATGAGGCGACAAACAGAAGTCATGGTTTCGTGTGATGATGTACTGAAGGTGAATCCATACACTATGGTATACACTAAATAACGTGATGAAGATGAAGAAATTGTGGGTTCTTCGTATCATGTTACTGTACAAAGCGAGCATGGTGTTTTATCTCTAATGGAGGATGATGAGAAATTGGGTGATGTTTCATCGTGTTATCACATATCCTTCAATGATGGGGACCCTCAAGAAAATGAATATGCGAAAGATGCTCCCCAAGAACTTGAAGAAGGGGTAAAAACAACTGTTGATGCTTTAAAAGAAGCTAACTCTGGCACCGATGAAGAACCAAGACCCACCTACCTAAGTGCTTTACTAGAAGTTGATGAAGAAAGCACTTATATTGAGTTACTCAAGGAGTTTAGGGATGTATTTTCTTGGAGTTACAAAGAAATTCCTGGCTTGGACCCTAAAGTGGCAGTTCATCACCTTGCGGTCAAGAATGTCTCTCGTCCTGTTAAGCAAGCTCAAAGGCGCTTTAGGCCAGACTTGGTTCCCCTGATTGAAACCGAAGTTAACAAACTCATTGAAGCGGGATTTATTCGGGAGGTTAAATACCCAACTTGGGTTTCAAGTATTGTTCCTGTAAGGAAGAAGAATGGCCAGATTCGAGTATGTGTTGACTTCAGGGATCTCAACAATGCGTGTCCCAAAGATGAATTCCCGCTTCCTATCCCAGAGCTGATGATCGATGCTACTACTGGTTATGAAGCAATGTCTTTCATGGACGGTTCGTCGGGCTATAACCAAATCCGCATGGCACCAAAAGATGAAGAGCTTACTGCATTCCGCACCCCCAAGGGTATTTATTGCTACAAGGTGATGCCTTTTGGCTTGAAGAACGCTGGTGCTACGTACCAAAGGGCTATGCAGAATATTTTCGACCATCTTCTCCACAAGAATGTCGAATGCTATGTTGACGACTTGGTGGTAAAATCAAGAAAGAAGGGCGACCACTTGAAGGACTTGAGAATGGTATTTGAGTTTCTCCGGAGGTACCAACTTAG
Organism: Nicotiana knightiana; assembly: GCA_005239525.1. Classification (NCBI taxonomy): domain Eukaryota; kingdom Viridiplantae; phylum Streptophyta; class Magnoliopsida; order Solanales; family Solanaceae; genus Nicotiana; species Nicotiana knightiana. The sequence goes on along the minus strand of ML408119.1, from coordinate 142,764 downwards.
GATGAACCCATTGAAATGTGCTTTTGGAGTTACTTCTGGAAAGTTCCTTGGTTTCATTGTCCAGCATCGAGGGATCGAATATGATCAAGCCAAAGTGGATGCTATTTTGAAAATTCCTGAGCCTCGGGATATTCATGAATTGAAAAGTCTGCAAGGAAAGCTAGCATACCTTAGGAGATTCATCTCGAACCTAGCTGGAAGGTGCCAACCATTTAGTCGCCTCATGAAGAAATGCGTTCCTTTCAAGTGGGACCAAACTTCTAGCAACACTTTCGCAAGTATCAAACCCTACTTGATGAAGCCTCCAGTTTTAGCAGCTCCTATACCTGGAAAACCATTGATACTATACATTGCGGCACAAGAAAGGTCTGTTGGAGCAATGTTGGCCCAAGAAAATAATGAGGGGAAAGAAAACTCCCCTTACTACTTGAGCAGGATGATGACACCAAATGAGCTTAATTATTCACCAATTGAAAAGCTGTGTTTGGCGCTAGTCTTCTCAATTCAAAAGTTGAAGCACTACTTTCAAGCTCATGTTGTCCGTCTTTTTTCCAAAGAAAATCCCATCAAGTTCGTGATGTCAAAACCTGTTCTTAGTGATAGACTAGCGAGATGGTATCTCCAATTTCAAAAATTCGAGATCTTGTACATCCCTCAAAAGGCTATAAAAGGACAAGCATTGGCAGATCTTATTCTGACATGGTTCATAAGGTCACAACACAAACATAACCCGGTTTGGGGGGTGTAGGCAGCATTTTCGGCCAAGGCAGGATGTGAAGTAAGTATTTGTTGAAAAAGAGAATAGCATGAATGCTTTTTCTCACTGATCCGAAGATCCCTATTCTCGAACTCGATCAATTGGTTATATTCCTTTTGCGAGGAACAATTGTTGAGTGAATGTTTTACTTCTGCTCAATAGACCCCCCTATCCTTAAATATACAGAGAGAGGAATCGACATAATAAAGTAGGAAAATTTACTGAAGAAGTGGGGGAAATATTCTTAAAAGAGCTTCTTCGAAATTTTGTTATCTTTTTTAAGAGGACTTCTTGGCAGATTATTCGATACCTGATGACTGGGAGCTAACTGACGAACTACCTGATGAGGACGCAATGGTCGTTGAAGTTCAACCTCCATGGAAGATGTACTTTGATGGTGCTGCGCATCACGGGGGAGATGGTGCTGGCGTAGTATTTGTCACTTCCCAAGGTGAAGTCTTGCTCTACTCCTTCACCTTGACACAACTCTGTTCCAACAATGTTGTTGAGTATCAAGCATTAATACTTGGGCTTGAAATGGCCGTTGATATAAAGCAATTGCAGTTGCAAGTCTTTGGTGACTCCCGGTTAGTGGTCAATCAGCTTTTGGGTAGTTACGAGGTTAAGAAGCCTGAACTACGCCCATATCATGATTACGCTAAAAGTTAATGGGGTGGATCGATGATGTGACTATTCAGCATGTGCCAAGGAAAAATAAGAAGGCTGATGCTTTAGCTGCCTTAGCTTCATCGTTAACCCTGCATGATCAGGCGCAAGTTACTGTCTGCCAAAAATGGGTAGTACCGCCACTATATGAGGTTGAAGGTGAAAAAAATAAACTCGAGCATCTTTTCGCTGTTTCTGAAGTTAGGAAAGAAGAATGGCAACAACCCATTATCGACTACTTGTGCTATGGATACTTCCAGAAAATTCGAGGAGAAGGACTGAAATCCGTCGTCGTGCGCCTCGCTTCCTTTACTACAAAGACACTCTATACAGAAGGTCATTTGAGGGAGTACTCTTGTGATGCTTAGGGGAAGAAGAAGCACTCCAAGCTCTGCAAGAGGCGCATTCTGGGGTATGTGTGTCGCACCAGTCTGGACCAAAGCTCCACTTCCATATAAAAAGGATAGGATATTATTGGCCAATGATGGTAAAAGACTGCTTGGAATACGCTCGAAGATGCAAGACTTGTCAATTCCATGCGAATTTTATTTATCAACCTCCTGAAGTGTTGCACCCGATTGTTGCATCCTGGCTGTTTGACGCTTGGGGATTGGATGTTGTGGGACCACTACCGAAGTCTTCTAGTAGGCACTTATACATCTTGGCTGCAACTGACTACTTCTCAAAATGGGCTGAAGTTGTTGCTCTTAAGGAGGTAAAGAAGGAAAATGTTGCAAGTTTCATCCGAGTAAACATAATCTATCGATTTGGCATTCCTCGTTACATAATAACGGATAATGGAAAGCCATTCAACAATAGGTTGATGAACAAGATTTGTGATCTCTTCGGCTTCAAGCAACGTAACTCTACGATGTACAATGATGCCGCCATTGGCCTAGCTGAAGCATTCAACAAAACTTTATGCAACCTGCTGAAGAAAGTCGTCTCCAAATCCAAACGAGATTGGAATGACCGTATGGAAGAAGCTCTATGGGCATATAGGACGACTCACCGCACGCCAACACAAGCAACTCCGTATTCACTCGTTTATGGAGTCGAAGCCGTCTTGCCACTTGAGCGTCAAATACCTTCATTACGACTGGCTATTCAAGAAGGGATCACTGATGAAGAAAATTCTCGACTTTGATTGACAAAGTTAGAGGCTCTTGATGAGAAGAGGTTGGAGTCCCAACCAAGTCTTGAATGCTATCAAGCTCGATTGTCTCGTGCCTTCAATAAAAGAGTTCGCCCGAGATCCTTTCAAGTAGGAGATCAAGTCCTTGCCATAAGAAGACCCATTATCACTTCCCATAAACCTGTAGGGAAGTTCACTTCAAAATGGGATGGGCCATATGTCGTGCAAAAAGCTCATTCAAGTGGGACTTACAAGCTGGTTGATGCAGATGGCATAAGAATCGACCCTATCAATGGAAAGTTTTTGAAGAAGTATTATCCTTGAAGTTTCCAACGCTCCTTAATGCATGAGCATAAACTGTATGTTACTCCTGGCCCGCATGAGTCTAAACTGTGTACGGCCCAAAAAAAAAAATTCTACCCATTCTGAACTACGGTATGACTTGATCCTCTTCACCGAGCTACGTAGGCAGCTTAGAGTTTCATTCTGAGTTCAGTCACATAAATTCAAAAGATACATAATCCCCCAATCGTTGTCCGGATGAAGTACGATGGAATGTAATTCATTAAATCAGTATTTGAAAATCGAGCTGGGACGCCATGCTTCTGTTGAACTTTGGATCCCATTTGATTTAAAGGGGGAGGGCCGCTATACTAAATTGGTGTCTACAATGAAATGATTAATATCTTTTAAGGGGGATGCCAAGCATTTGCATTGAATTTTGGGGATCCATTATGCCTTCACGTTTGCCATACCTTCAAGTTATTATGGTCCACCTTCATGACATTTCAAATTACAGAGAGACCTGGACCCAAGATATTTGGTAAGAATGAAGCTCTTGAATTTCAATTTTTGACAATTAAAAAGGTCTTACAATCTCAAGGCTCCCACACCAAGATAAAAAAAGATTTTGGTGAAGTCGCGCTAATTTGAAACTGTCAGCATACCAGGAATCAAAGTTGACTTCGAAATATTATCTTAAACTATCCTTATGGAATTAAGTTTTTCATTTTGGATATGTTATAGATTTGGAATTTAAGTTTCCAATGGATCAAACGGTTCGCGATTTCGACATTCCTACATCAAGATATAAATATTTTGGTGAAACTGTGCAAATCTGAAATCGTCGACGTGGCAGAATTTGAAGTTAGCTTCAAAATAATATCTGGGACGATTCTCAACGTGTTAGATTCTGAATTTCGGATATGTCTTAGATTTTGAAGTCTAGTTTCCATGAAATACATACAAATATTTTGGTGAAGCCGTCGAAGATTTCACAGAATTTGAAGTTAGCTTCAAAATAATATCTGGGACGATTCTCAACGTGTTAGATTCTGAATTTCGGATATGTCTTAGATTTTGAAGTCTAGTTTCCATGAAATACATACAAATATTTTGGTGAAGCCGTCGAAGATTTCACAGAATTTGAAGTTAGCTTCAAAATAATATCTGGGATGATTCTCAACATGTTCGATTCCGAATTTCGGATATGTCTTAGATTTTGAGGTCTAGTTTCCATGAAATTAAACGGTTCATGATTTTGACATTCCTATATCAAGATACAAATATTTTGGTGAAGCTGTACAAATCTAAAATCATCGACGTGACAGAATTTGAAGTTAACTTCAAAATAATATCTGGGATGATTCTCAACGTATTCTATTCCGAATTTCGGATATGTATTAGATTTTGAAGTCTATTTTCTATGAAATTAAACGATTCATGATTTCGACATTCCTACATCAAGATACAAATATTTTGGTGAAGCCGTGCAAATCTGAAATCGTCGACGTGACATAATTTAAAGCTAGATTCAAAATAATATCTGGGATGATTCTCAAAGTGTTTAAGACAAAATAAATATTTGGAGCAGACAGTGTAATTGTCTATGCCTCAGATAAAATGAAGATTCAAGCAAGATGAAGTCATTAGCTTAGACGGTGTAATGGTCTTCGCTTCAAATAAAATGAAGTCTTTAGCTCAGACGATGTAATAGTCTTCGCTTAAGACAAAATAAATCTTTGGCCCAGACAGTGTAATGGTCTATGCCTCAGATAAAATGAAGATTCAAACAAGATGAAGTCATTAGCTTGGATGGTGTAATGGTCTTCGCTTCAAATAAAAATGAAGTCTTTAGCTCAGACGGTGTAATGGTCTTCGCTTCAGACAAAATAAATCTTTGACTTGGACGGTGTAATGGTCTTTGCCTGAGATAAAGAAAGTCAAGTTTTCAAATAAAACGAAGTCTTTAGCTCTTCGCTGTGAACTATTAAAGATCCTGACCACGAGCTTTTAAAGGTCTTCATCATGCATGGATTATCTTGTTAAACAAGAACACATACTCCTTGTTTGATCTACAAAAAAATAACAAAGCAAGAAAGCACAAGAAAAGAAGAAGAAATTACCTTCACGTCAATGCTTCCAAGTCGTCAAAAAAAAAGACTCAAAGTGGTTTGCAAACGCTGAAAGTGATACTAATAGAATGGAGGGTGTACTCTATTTATAGATGTCAAAAGGTGACTACTAACCGCTAAATATTGATGTGGGATCAAGTTAAAAGGCGGAAACTTCTATCTGTTTCCAATATGGACTTGGTAGCTTGACTTTACCGAAACCAAATAAAAGCCAACTGAAGCAGTTTGATGTCGAGTTGGAATTGGAAAAAAATCGATATCAAATTATGTGATAAAGTTTGTAATTGGCTAGAGAGTAATGCTTACATGTGATTCTTCAAAGGAGTTAATATGTGACAATTTCAAGAGCAGATAAGGTTACGTTTGGTCATTAGATTCAGTGAGCAAAAATGATCATGACAATTAAATTATTTTATTCAAGATGCTACTTCTAAAGTGATAGCAAATACTTATGGTCCATTTATAAGTTCTTTTAATGAGTTACCTTAAGCTACATTTGGAAGATACATGCATGAGTAAATCCGTGAAAGTAATTGGAAATGGCAAAATACGAATTATTTTTTTACTAATACTTCAAGTCTAGTCTTTAATGTTTACACTCTGACAAGTTTTGAAGTAGGGGGCATTTGTAGGCATGCAAAATTTATTGGATTTAAATCCATAAAATAATTTGGACCATATTTTAAATTCAAGATATTCTAGTCCAAATAAATATTATGGGCTAATATAATTGAATTAATTATATAAGTCCAATATACACGGATTAAATAAATAGGTCTTAATCCATTGAGCTAGCCCAATTAATTGGGCTAAAGTGATGAGCTCACTTTATGAAGCCCAAAATGTCATCCTCCTGGAGGTCCAGTTTGGTGCCACGTGTTAAATGACGTGGCATGCCAAATCAAACGAAATAGCCAATAAGATCATGCCATGTGTCAAAATGACAAAGCATGCCAATTCACATTAAAAAGCTAATTAAATGGCGCCACGTGTGCAAATGACATATTCTGGCCAATCAAATGTGGTCTTGTCACACTTCAATTTGATTGGTCGGAAAGAGTTTGTTCTTATCATAACTCTTCCCTCCCTCAACTATAAATAAGGGTCTTCATAACCCAGAAAAGGGACCAGAAGTTATACCAAGAAGTAAGAGAGAGCTCGTGGATCAAACACCGCAAATTTCTCTACAAGTTTCAAGCTTCAAGCAATCAAGTTCAAGCTCAAGAACGAAGAACAAATCAAGTATTCAAGATCAAGAACGAAGTCAAATCAAATACAAGGCGTTCAAGATCAAGGCTACTTGTTCGTGATACAATTCGTGGCAACAATCAAAGTGTTCGCGACGGATAAATCAAATTCAAATTCAAGATCAAGCTCATAGGCCCTTGAATTTATACTAGAAAAGTAGAATCAAAAGATTCATAGAGATTGTAGCGCTCAAATATTTGAAATCAAATACTGCGATTGTTGCAATATCTTTCGGTCTTGATTTTATTTTTTCAACGCTAATTTATTGTCTACACTATTACTATTAATCCCATATGCATCAAATTCTTTTTGTATTTTTTTATTTGTCTTACTGATTCTGGGTTGATTAAATTTATTGTTGCGACTTTGTTTCCTATAACTGATAATTGTTCTTCTCTCTAATGTCTATATAATTATGAATTATTTGAAAAATATCCTACATTATATAATGCTTTTGGGTTGAGTAGTCTTAATTGATTTTGTTGAAATATTTGTATATCTTTATCTATATCTATTATTTCGTCTAATTGTTATTTTTCTTCTTGTTCTTTCCTAGTTAGGATTCTTGTTAGCATATTATTGCCTATTCTGTTGTCTGAGAAACTTACTCTAGGTATATATGTGTGTGTGTGTTTATTTTTATTTCTATTTAGAAGAGGGAAGTGAAGGTTAATCAAGGGTAGAATAGTAACTTCATCGCTAGATTTTCTTACTTCTTTCTTTTATGATTTTCTCATTCGTTGCTTATTTTTCTCCAACTTTTTACCCTCTATATCTTCTATGATTTTCTCCTTCATTGCTTATTGTTGGAATATTTATCGTCTTTGCATCTATGAGTGCTTTACGTAAGTATTCTTTGGGATTTTAATGGAGCTTTGAAAAAGTATAATCGAACTCTAATATGATAGATGGACATAATTACTGGAAGTTTGAAGCCCAGATATGAATATTGATGACTTAATACAAAACTTCTTACCGAATGAGATCAGGTCCTCATATAATTGTCGGTAGGTACAATATCTAATCAATTATTCAAATTTATGGGACTACTGATAAAAATAACCCGTTCACTATACTTTTTCGATGCTCGTTAGCCTTGATTTTCTTTTTCTTTTTCTTTATATTCAGACCTTCAATTGTTATTTTATTATGATTTTGATTCGGCTATGAATTTTGGTGTTGATTTGAGCTTTACTATCAGATTGTGAGTTCGATAAAACGGTGAGGATAATTTTGTTTCATTTTTCTTGATCTGCATGCATGTAATTTTTTGTTGATTCAAGTACATGTAGTGACCCAGAGGAAGAATTTTAAGAATGATAGATGAAAGCATCTCGGGGTGAAGATTTTTTTCTTTTCAAAAAGGGACATTTCAGGCGCATGTCTGCTGATTAATTTCGTTCTTTCATGGTTTACGAAGAGAGCTAACATTTTCTTTCCTCAAAATTATTTGTGGAGGGGTCCCCTTAGTTCCTTGTTGATTAAGGATTACATGGCCATACTAGCTACCACAATGTGTGGTCGTCTATGTACAAGTATATTATTGCGTACTTAAGTTTGATGTAACTCTAGTTTAGAGATGGACCAAACGATTGAAAATTTGAAGCCCAAACATGAATATTTCACGATCCAAAATCCCTCCAATTTTGATGGCAGCTAACCCAACCCACTAGACAAGTCAAAACACAAATAATGCAACTCAAATGTAAGATTATCAATAATCAATAAACAAAATGGCTGAATTTCATACTATATCCATAGGATTGGTAGTACAAGTCATGAGCTACTAAGATTAAGAATACAACTTTTGTACAAAGAAATAATATAATATCTATTTGAAGTTCACATAAACAAAATTATAAGTCTTAGACTACCATGAACAAGTGGTAACTTGAATCTGGATCACAACTACAACTTCAATGTCAGCCTTCATCATCCACAACAGCTCATCTCTAAGATCTGTACACAAGGTGAAAAGTTATATTATGAGTACAACCGACTTCGCATACTCAGTAATATCCTAACTAACCTCGGTGAAGTATTGACGAGGTTTCAGGTCAATGATACTCACTTCACATAACTTGTACAACTCAATAACATATATATGTATCCAGCAATAGTATCGAAATCTAAGCCTGAAGTCTAGATAAGGCCATATGTGCACTTAGAGAAGATATACACAAGCATTATAATCCACAAACAGTTCAACATATAGAGAAGATACGCATTTGATATCAAGTAACTGTCAGCAATTGCGTATAGAGAGATATGCATGAATAAACAAGTCAAGTTACATCGACAAACATATAGAAAAGATATGTACCGTAAATCATATCATCAAGTAAAATAGCATATAGAGAATATGTGCATAAAAGACATGTAGATATTCCAGATCTAGAATATAGAGTAGATATACAATAAAAATGATGTATACATCCAAGGAGCTTGCAAATAGAGAAGAGATACAAAGCTCAGCCATTGATCAGTTATCTTATACCACGTCAACCAAAAAGTCGTCAGGTTCTCACAACCTGTGTGTATGCCATCAAGAGAGAAACATGAGAGGGATACCCTAAAGGGATGGATCCTTATCTATATTGTGTAAGGACAACTCACGTGCTGTAGGATAACTCACGTTCCAATAATAACAAACGCATGGACAACTTACGTGCTGCACGGACAACTCACATGTCATAATCAATGCACCGTACAGAAAACTCACGTGCTATAATTATAATATCGCATGTATAACTCATGTGTTGTCAATCCAGTCCACCACACATAAACCACATACAAGAATATAATATATAATCAAAGGATATCAAATCACATAGTCATGAATTGAGGAAAATAGCATGCCAAAAGTGTATGCATGTGCGAAGTGTACAATTACAACACGGGTAGGACAAACAATAACAAGCCTCATGCTCAAAATGGTAATCCATGTCTACACATGGTCTCTAGCATGATAAAATAAGTTCACGAAGCCATACAAATATATATAACATGATAACAGGAAGTATAGTATTCAGAACAAGGCATGATACAACCTAAGCTCAACTTTAGTCATAAATCACACGTAGTACCTCGAATATACGCTCGTCACCTCGTATATACATCCCTTCTCACGCATTCCAGTTAGACAAATAAGGCCATATAGCAAGGGTTATTCCCTCAAAATAAGATTAGGCGAGATACTTACCTCATTGAGCTAGACTTCAACCTTAAATAGCGTTAAAACCTCGCTCTAGCTCTCCAATCACACAAATCCAAGCCAATTTTCAACCAAGAAAGTCAAACAATGCTATAAAAAGGTATCCTAATCCATAAAATTTCAATCTTTAAAGAATTCCCAAAAAGTCAACGAAATTAAAGCCAGGCTCACGTGCTCGAAATCTGAAATCAATACTAAATCTCAGTGATACCATAACCTTCCGAGTCCAAATATGTGATTAGATTTCAGAACTGGGTGCAAATAGATACTCAAATCCCCAAAATACTCTCTCTTAAAGTATAAGCAAAAATTCCAAATTTCATCTCAAAATTCCATGTTTCTAGATATAGAAATTCATGGGAATTAATGATATATGATCAAATTCAAGTAAAAATCCACTTACCCTCAGAATGTGGGTGAAATTCATCTTCAAAATTGCCTTGGTCCTCTTTCCAAGCCTCACAATTTGTGTAAATTAGCTCAAAATTCTATAATTAGGCATTAAATGTCACTACCCAATCCGAAATCCAGTGACGGGCACATGATGCCTAACTCAACGAGTACCAACATAACGTATCCTTCTTATCACACTATCATGGGTAAAAAGACCGTATCGCGTCCTCGCAGTGATCGACAAAGGGTCCTACAAACTCGGCACCGTGGAAGGCGAGCAACTTCCAAACAATTGGAACATATCAATGCTCAAACGCTATTATTGCTAAGGTATAACCTTCTCCCTTTTCATTTTGTGCTTCACACTAATTTCTTACAGGTGTCCGATGGAAGACACCGCAACACCCTTCGACTTGAAGACCTTGGGTTTTAAAGCATGCGTTGTACTCTTTTCCTTACAAGGCTTATAACGAGGCAACATCTATATGCTACCTAAGGAGAAATCAACAAGTATTCAAGGCTTCTCTTCAATCAACCTCAAATACTGGGGGGCATCCCCCCGGAAGATCACCTCTTTGAAGAAATCAAAATATGCTGAAAAGGGTATTGACAGGAGAATGATGTATCAGACCAAACGGTCGAATGAACCATGTCTACATAGAATAATCAAACCATCGATGGCGAAAACATGTATACTTGTACCAAGTAATCGAAGGAGAATATTTTATCGAAAAAACACTTCATGCTCCAAGGAAATTCACAATTCTCACAAGAAACGACTCTAGGTCCGAAGGCGCCCGATTACTCGGGGACTGTATAATCCATATGAACATCAAAATACAAGCCGTCAACAAGGCAATATCAAATCTGTAAGACCTTAACAAGGCATGTTGAAATTTATAAGCCCTCAATGAGGCAATATCAAATCTGTAAGACCTTAACAAGGCATGTTCAAATTTATAATCCCTCAATGAGGCAATATCAAATTTGTAAGACCTTAAAAAAGGCATAATCCTAACTCGGGAACTGTCCTCGACAGTCGGCTCGTCGAGCTATCAAAACTCGAAGTCGTAAGACTTCAATCAGGCAACTTCGAGCTCATAATCCCTCAATGAGGCAATATCACATATGTAAGACCCCCATGAGGCATGTTCAAATTCATAAGCCCTCAATGAGGCGATATCAAATTTGTAAGACCTTAAAAAGGCATAACCCCAACTCAGGGACTGTCCTCGATAGTCGGCTCATCGAGCTATCAAAACTTGAAGCTGTAAGACCTCAATCAGGTAACTTCGAGCTCATAAGCCCTCAATGAGGCAATATTGCATCTGTAAGACCTCAACGAGGCATGGTCAAACTTGTAAGCCCTTAACAAGGCAACGTCAAATATGTAAGACCTCAACGAGGCATGTTCAAATTCATAAGCCCTCCATGAGGCACCAATGTAAGCCCTCCATGAGGCAATATCAACAATGTAAGACCTCCATGAGGCAACATCAAGTTAATAAGACCTCAATGAGGCAACATCAAAAAGTTTGCTATTTTCACAAGGAATGGCTCCAAAGCCAAAAACTTTCGATGTCCCGGGGACTATCATCGACAGTCACCCCATCGAGCCATCAAAAACTCGAAGCCATAAGACCTCAGGGCCAGAAACTTCGAGCTCATAAGCCCTCAATAAGGAAATATCAAACCTGTAAGACCTCAAGCAAGGCATGTAAAAACCTGTAAGACCTCAAGCAAGGCATGTACAAATTTGTAAGACCTTAAAAAGGAATAATACCGATATCAAAGTCAAGGCTATATATTCAAACTTGTAAGACCCGTAAAAAGGCCTACCCTCGATATAGACGCCGATTCTATCTCACTCTGGGACTAAAAGGCTACGACCAAATACAATGACCACGGTCATAAGGCTCCGGCCAAACTAACACGACTCGGAGACGTCCGACTGTCGCCATAAAATCACAGGCCTCCAATTACTTCGAAAACACTTCGAAAAGAACTGGTTAATCAGGATACCCTCGAGATAAGAAAAAGAGCTTCGATCATATCATCTCCGACAATGAAAAGGCTTTGAAAATTCAGCCATCGAGCGAAACCTTCCGAGGTGCTCATTTATCGTCACATAACGGCTCATAATTGAGGTTCTTTCGAGCCGTCAAAGAGTCGTACGAACACAAAAACTTCAAAAAGTCTTTAACGAGGGAAAATTATAGCCATATTAAAGGTCGTACCGACCCAATGTGTAAGAGCCTAAGCACCCGCCATATTAAAGGTCGTACCAACCCAACGCGTAAGAGCCTAAGCGCCAGCCTAAAATGCCTAAAGGCCAATGCGTAAGAGGCTAAGCGCCATCCTAAAATGCCTAAGGGACAATGCGTAAGAGCCTAAGCGCCAACCTAAAGAGCCTCAGGGCCAATTTAAAAAACCTAAGGGTCGATGAGCTCGAGTCGAAACCCGACTCGAAGACTAAGCCCTAAACTATTAACTAAAAAAATGCCTAAGGGCCAACGCATAAGAGCCTATGGGCCAGCCTAAAGCGCTTAAGGGCTAATGCGTAAGAGCCTATGGGCCAGCCTAAAAAGCCTCAAGGCCAATTTATAAACTTAAGGGTTTTTTTTACCTAGAAGTCCAATTCATCGGGCTAATCATCAGCAAGCATCAAAGTCTATTCCAAGAAACAAGGAGTAACGGAAAGCCTTTTATATACGATAAAGGTTCACAAAGCATATTTACGAAGCTCAAATTCGAGCACTTACACTCGGAAAAAGAACAAATGAAAACCTAATATATCGTCGGGGTGTTCCTTCAACGGCTCCCTTAGAGGTTATGCCTTTAGTGGCTTGGCCCTCGGCCCCCAGGTCTTCAACGGCCTCTTCCCCCTCGGGGACTTTTCCTTCATCTTTATCATCTTCTGAGCCACTGCTCGAATCATCTTCAGAAGCAAGCAGGGCCGCCGACTCCTCTTCTAGGGTCTTCACCCTCTCGATCTCAGCAGACAAATCGAGGGCCCCTGCATGTATATCCTCGAGAGCCTGCCTTTGAGATCTTAATCGGGCATGCTCCAGGGTTCAGGAAAGCTCAAGCTCGGCCTCTTCAGATGCTTTCCTGGCTTGGGCATTTTCATCAGCAGCATCATCTTTGTACGAGCATATGAGCACATTGGCTTCATCCTTAATTGAAGATAGCGCGGTGACCGATTCATCATAGAGGTCATTATACTTACTACTCTCCGTCCTTGCATCCCGAAGACTATGCTCAATTGAGGATAACTTCCCTTGGAGGGTATTTCTTCGGAGGTTATCTCGTTCACACACTACTTAAGTCCAAGGATCTCAGCATCCCTGGCTCTGAACCCTTCCTGCATTAGGGCATCTTTCTCCTTAAGCTGCAAAGATCAACCCGAAAGTGTTAAGTGTTGAGATCGGGCAAGAAGAAAAACAAAACATACAAAGACTATGTTACCTGCTCATAATGATCACTCCGTTCCCAAGATACTGTTTCTAAACGAGCTCGGAGGTCAAACATTTCTTCCTCCTTTTTGTCAAAAAGAGCCTTGAGCTCGTCCGCCTCTGATGAAATCCTCCTACACTCCCCCCGGTAATGGTCAACTCAGTCTGAAACTTCACAGATGCCCGATTATAAAGCACTTTCTCCTGAAAGAATAAAGGAAGGAGAGTCATAGAAATAATGATCAAATCTCGAAGCAATCAACGAAAAAATTACCTATTTGCAGAGCCTCTCGGCTTCCTCGAAAATGAGCTAGGCATTAAGTTCAGGATTCTTCTCGGTCATAGTGAAGAGACCTTCAATTACGTCCTTCCCTCCGAGAGGCGCCCCCGTGTCAGAAGATTCTATATTATGGGTATTCCGTATCTCCCTCGGGGAAAATGTTGGAACCGGTGGAGAATCACTTACATCAATAACTCTGGCTGGATCGATCGGGGCCTTCGACTCACAATTGGACTCCCTTAACTCATCTACCGAGTGCCCTTCGGCCCGGTGAATATTTTGGCTGTCAACCAGCTCAGGGACATCATCCACCCCCCCGAAATCCTCTTTGTCCCGAGGCGATATGGCATCATCGAATTCTGGTTTAGAAGCCCTCAGCTCAACAGTCATCGACTGAGAAAAAGCCGAAGCAGTTACGCTTCCACTTCCCCCGGGCGTTATCGGGGAATCATTTTTCTCGTTTAAGGTCGCGGAATCAGCCTCATACTTTTGCACTCTAGCCCACTTTGGATTCAAAGACTCAATCGGCGATTTCCCTTTTCTCCTCTTGTCCTTATTTGGGTTTGAGGTATCTTCTTCCCCAGGAGGTTCTTCTCTCATCAAAGAGGCCCCCCTAGGCCTGCATAAGCATAGAACATAAAAACGAGATGTTAGAATATATTCAGGGGATATGTCTTTTAAAGAACTCAGGTATTACAAGAGAGAAGGCCCCACCATGATTTTTAGCTTCCCATCGGCCCCTGGCCAGGTCGCGCCATACGCGCTCAACATACGGGCAGGTCGAATCGAGCTGGAGAACCCAGCCCAAAAGATCCTTAACCGTATCAGGGTACTACACAACAGCTGCATCATCAAAGGGAAGTTGGTACGAAGGAATGTGAAAAAAGCTCAATTAAAGTATTAACTTACGGTTCATATTCCATTACTCAGGGAATGGCATCCTTTCGACTGGAATCAGATCCGAGGTCCTAACTCAAACAAAGCGGCTCATCCACCCTCTATCCTTGTCTTCATCGGTACAAGCAATGAAAACCTTCGTGGCACGACGTTGAAGCTTAATCAGACCACCCCGATAAAGTCGGAGACTGTACATTCTAATCAAATGGTCGAGGGTAAAAAGCATCCCCTCGACCATATTTGCAAAATGCCTAATCATGAAAACAGTACGCCAAAATGATGGATGAATCTGGCCGAGCGTCACTTGATATCATCTGCATAAATCAAGAATCACGGGGTCTATCGACGACAAGGGCGGCTCTACCGAGACTAGGGTAAATGGATAGGTGTATACACTAAGGAAGACGGATTTATGGGTTGTTATGTCTTCCTCCCGTGAGGGAATCTCCACTTGCACCGCATCTCCCCAGCAATAGTCGGCCTTCACCTTCTCGATGTTTGTTATTAGGCTAATATACCGGGACATGGGTTCATACCGTCCCGGCTTTGAAGAAGGTTTGTCGACCTTAAAATCAGAGGTTGTTTCGCAGGGTCCGGGGATGTATTCCTCAAGACTCGGGGGTGCCATTTACTTAACCTTAGAGGAACGTGAAGATGAAGAAGCTTTATCATCTCGGGGAATAGTTTTGGAGGCCTTCGTCATTCTTGCTGAAAGATTTCAAAGGAAACGAGAGAAAGCTGATTGAGAAACGGATACAAGAAAAGAAGTAATGAGAGCTCTTTTAGAAGGTTAGAATGAGTAATGAAAGATAAGGGGTAGAAGAAGAAGTACTTATAGGGCCAACCGTGCGCGTTGGGAAAAGCCAAAAGACAGCCAACCGCCTTAATCAATTCGAGTCTTTTCAAGAACTGTGCGAATGTGGCTTTTGGGCATCTATCCTATCACATCAGCTGCTTACGTGACATGACTGACATAATTATGGAGGCATTGAAAAGTTGGTGAATTTAAATCATTTCTTGTCTTTTAATTCCACGAAACGTAGGGACTATCTGTATACGGTAAAATCGGGAAAAGCCGATTTTGAGGCTTCTATAGCTTTCCGAGCCTCGACCTAGATTGTATCAGATCAGAATCTGAAGTTCAACCCCGAGGTGCATTCCTTGAGGAAGTATTCCAATGGATCGATACACCTCGAGGTAGGGTAAAGATCGATGACCATTATGAGAAGGCGGGAAATTCCCAAGGGCACGTGGTTATAGCTGACAATGCCTCCAAGAATAGTACAAGTCCGTACCGTGACATTAAATAGCTGTACCAGCTGTATTTCTTTGTAATAATTACACATGTAATATGTTGGGATTCCCCCTCTTATATAAAGGGGATCCTTTTCATTTTGTAAGATACATGAAATTCAATACAAGAACAAGAACAAGAACATTCTCTACAATTGTTCCATTGATTTATTGCTTTCTATTTATTGTGTTCATTTATTGTTCTTCATTTATTGCTCATTGTTGATCATAAAGAGGCCAGCTTCGAGGCCCTCAATACTTTTGTATCTTCATCGACCGTCCTCTGTCAAGCACTCGAGCTCGACCACGAGGCCCTTCTTCGGCCAGCTCGAGACCTTGTCTCTCAATAGCTCGGTTTGCATATCACTACTTTGCTTTGTTATTATCACACTTTATTTACATATATTTAGCATCTATTGCCTAACAAATAGTATTAAAATAAATCACATATTTGTAGAACCACAAAATCATATATAATTGTAATTATCATTTTCACGGTAAACAACAACAAGAACACATACAACCTTCAATTATATACCTTCAGCACCATAACATACCCAACAATACAACAATACCAATCAATCTATACAATAACAAAGTGCACAAATCTCACCAAAGAAACTACTATTTAACACGACGAGCGGTAAATTTGGTTTGGAGCCAAACCCTAAATATTTTTCCCATCTCCCCTGTACTTGCAACACCATCAACAAGTCCAGAATATATATATATATATATATATATATATATATATTTACCTAACATTCCAACCTTATATCCATCATAAAAGTAACATCAAATAACCCAACAAGATATAATAACAACATGGACAATTTCTAGGTATTGTGTGGTTGCTTCTTCTCCTATATACAACATCATCAACATATTCGACATAGTGAAAAGCATAACAACAATAGGAATATTATAACCAAGCTATTCCCCACTATTTAGTTCCATATGCAGTCATATACACAACTCCAAAATAGTCTAATAAGATACAACAACTTCAATTTTTATCTTGTAATTCTTCATCCAAATAACTTAACCCACACATAGATAAGCTTAAGAACAAGAAATAGGGTATTATACATATCTTAAATAATCAGAAAAAACTCGAACCAAAGCTTCCCTTAGCTTATAAGCACCCTTAAATACATCACAACACCATAGAGACTCTCTTCTTCACTTAGCCTAACTTTTGAGGCCAGGTTTAGGTAAAACCACCTTGGATTCGACATGGAACCTTGGGGAACTATTAGGGAAGTGTTTTTTATTTGTCGGATATGACAAAAAATGAGTCATCCAACCCCTTTAAAATGTTCAAGGGTAGTCTCCCGCCTAAGTGGGTCCTATTGGGAGCTGCTTGTGCGGTCTCACAAAAACGTGAATATCTCTCTACTCGGATGTCGTATCGACAAATGATTTTATGCTTTTAGAAATTAGAATCATAGATCTTCAATTTGGTAGGTGGATAATCCCATAATTCTAAGTATATTGGGAGAAAAGCTCAACTACATTTGACCTAATTTTCAGAATATTTATGAATGTAACTTGTGATGACCTTTGCCAACTTTTGTTCCACAACTCGCTTGACGTCAAAATGTAATACACGACTATCATACGACTAAAATAACTCATAAAAATTCTTATCCGTGATATTAAAGATTTGTAACCTCCAAGGTAACATGATTAACTTACTTTTTGTACTTTCAAAGATGATCTCATTTATGAGCTTACATCAATTGGCTTACTTTTTCTTTGTTATTGAAGCTCGAAGAACTTCGACGAACAACTGCAATTTCTGGAATTGAGTTCTTGAAGCTATTGCGTAGCCTACACAACGTCTCTATGCATCGACGCATAGTTGACTCCAGCAACTCATCATTGAAGAATTGCACATGTTTGATTTCTGAGTATTAAATTTATCTTGACTTCTGAAAATTGAAGAGAATTTGATTGATTATCTGTTGGATACCCAAATTCATCTCTAGTTCCCTAGAATTGATTGAGTTTGAATTCGTTAGTTGACTCAAGGTTGTTATTGAATGTTGAACTGGAAATTTCATATTGCTCTTGTTGCTGGTGATGGCGACTAAGTTATGATTCTCTAAGCTTGAAGTTTTCTGAGTTTTGAGTAGAAAGTTTGAAGAAATTTCTTTGTTGTTTATTCCTTTGTTATCTACTGAAAATCTGCAAAATTTTGGACTGTGAACCTGCACCATTTTGAGGTTGTTCTAGCTAGCTACTTCCCCTGTTTCTGCATATTCTGCACAACTGCAGTTCTTAAATCTGCCTTGTTTCTGCATAGTTCGTTTGATCTTGGATGATGAGGATTTCAGTTGAAATTTTTTTATCTTTGTTGAGATTTGAGATTGTGTTTGAGCTGAATTGAAACTGATATCTTGGCCAAAGTAAGCTACAAATGTCAGTTGTGTTTCATTAGTTTCTACAGGAATTGTAGGTTGTTTCTGATCAGTTTTTCAGCACAATGTTGACAACAAAATCTGCTCAGTTTGGGTTTCTGAATTTTGGAGTTGTAGTTTGTTATTGGTTTGAAATCTTCAAAAGTTGCAGTAACAACTTCTGCACAGAGAGTAAACATTTGTAGTTATTGGACTGTTTTGATAGTTGTTGCAGCTTGAATTAGCTCAGTTTCTGTGCAGTTTGTAAATCCCGCAGTAGGCTTCTAAGCAGTCTTCTGAAGACAGTTTTCCTAGTCAGATTTGCATCAGTTTTGGACAACTATTGGGGCTACTGATTTATGTTATTTTAGACTGGAATCTACTAATCTCCTGCATTTTTCGAGCATAATTTCTGCACTTTCGTAAACATTGATTTGAAGCACTTTGTGGCACAACTGCTGGGAATCATTTGAGTTGAGTTGAAGCTGTAGTAGTCAAGGATTGTATCACTTTGTTCTTAGATTGTTAGAACAACACCTAAGACTGATAAAATCATTTTCAGTTTGGCATTGTTTGCAGCAATATTCTGAAGGTTCTAGTAGAACAAAGTTCTGGAAAGTGAGGTTGTTTGTGATCCAGTTTTGAGCAGTGCTTGGCAGCCAAATTCTACACTGCAAATCTACATCAATTACTAGCCTGATTTCTGCCCAGCAAACCTGCAGCTTTGGTTCCATCTTAGCCAAGAATTTGGGCATCAGTTTTGCAGAATATTTGTGCCCTGTTTTTGCACTTTTGAGCAGTAAATTGTGAATATGGTTGATATCTCAAATGAGATGGCCTAGCCGATCGGGCCGGGATCAGACTCCGTGTAATAACACAGTGGTATTGTGAATGAAATTGTGAATATGGTTGATGTCTCAAATGTGATTGCTTAGCCGATCTGGCTGAGATCGGACTCCATCTAAGAACACAGTAACATTGTGAATTGTGGCATATTGGCACTAAAAATCATCAAACCTAATAATGTGGAACTTGACTAGAAAATCTATGTGATCCTTAACTTGATGTTTTAATGTTATATAAAACTCATTTTTCATTCTTGACTGTTTCCCCTCTATTATTGTTCATTCTATTGAGATAGTGTTTTAGTTTTACATACTAGTACTATTCGACAGTAGTAACGTCCCTTTTGCCAGGGGCGTTGCATCTTTAAATGGATGCAGGTGGTTCCACAACAGACAGTGTTGATCACAGATACTGATGCATCCTCTTTTTAGTGGACTCGGTGAACCCCATTTCATTCTGGGGTGACCTACTATATCTTTTGTTTATATTGTTGTACTTTTGAGGTATAGCCGGGGCCTTGTTTCCGGCACCATATTTACCCTCTTTTGTATCTTTAGAGGCTCCGTAGACAGTATGTGGGTTGTATATGGGTGCTAGAAAGGTCAAACAGATTATGTTGTGTTTTGAATTTTTGTTCCACTAAATCATAATATGTATGTATTTTTAAACTTAACAGTGATGTAGCAAAATGAAATGGCTTAGTAAATGGTGATATATATGATCCTTCTACTGTTCAATTAATGAAAGCATGCCTTCTCTGGATCATAAGTGAGTTGGGTAGAAAAGTGTTTAACAGGCTTGCTCGACCAGGTCCCCTCGCTTGAGCGCCGGTCTTGCTCCCGAGGTTGGGGCGTGACAACATCAACCACCACAAGTACATCAACTACAACCTTATGAAACTCCACCACCACAAGTGCCACAACCAGAACTCCACCAAGGTTTCTTTCCGCTGTTGATACCCAATTTTTCCTCAAACTATTTTAAAATTTCCATATATACCTTCAACATCACTCTTTATAATAACTGATATTTTTCCGTAATTTTTCATATTTCTATTAAATTCTTTTCCAATTTATTCAGTATTTTTATATTCAATAATTATTCATAAATTGTATTATAAATAATTTCAAAATATTTTCCAGCAATATATCATTTTTAATCCTATTAGGATTTGATTATTTAAAAAATTAGCCAATTTGGCATTATTTGGCTATAACTACAATAATTTTGCAATTATAGCCTAATTGTACAGTTTATGCCATTTTAATTCAATAGTTAATCATTTTATATTTTAAATATTAGTTAATTACCTTAATTTCACCTATTTAGTCTTAATTTCATTTTATATGATTATTAGCTATTTTTATTAATTATTTATCTAATTTTAATGGGTATTTAACAAATAGCCATTCTTTATTTAAATTCTAGCCTAAATCAAACCTGGTCCTAAGCCAACTAACCCCAGCCCAAACCAAATTCCTACCTGCCCTAACCCTACGACTAATCTAAGCCATTGATAAATTTAAATCAACGGCCCAGATTAGTGTTACCATAATTAAACTTAGGAGACTACCCCCGACCCCTCATTTACTCGGTCTCTCTATCTCTCTACTCTCTCTCTTTATATCTATAACTCTATAGAGACTTCCATTCTCCTCTCCTCCTCCGATGAGGCCCTTCGTCTTCTCCGGCCACCTCTCCACCACAAGCCATGGAATCCTCACTACCCTCATACCTCCTATGTTCCTTTACGACTGGTGTTGCTATCCCTAAGGTCTTCAAGAGACCTGGGTTCACTCTCCTACCCCCTGGGCCTGTACTCACCATTCTCCGGCCACCTCCGGCCGTCCAAGTAAGATCTATGACTTTTGGGGTTTAAACTAGTAATGTTTTGAGGTTTTCTTATCTTTCTGGTTTCTCTTTGAAACCCTAAATGTTTAAGAACTCTCCCGATTATTTAGATTTATGGTAGATCTGGGTGTATCCTGAGTTACTATGCTATACTTCTTAAAGTTTTCCGATTTTCCCAAAATGGCTTTTCATCTTCAATCTGGGGTTCTTAACCCCTTTTCAAAAAATGCTTTTTCTCCTGATTTTTTGTATTAATCTATGAGTCTCTATGTTTAAAATGTTTACTTAATCCTTCTCCTCTATTCGAGTTATTCTGTTGAAAACCCTAATTTTTCTTAGTTCTAATCATAGGGTTCTGAGTTGTTTCTGATGATATGTTCTATTATGTTTACTGTTTTCTCCTAAAAATTCTATGATTTTGTGGTTTTACCCCAGGCTTACCTATTAGGGTTCCTGACTATTCACTTATTTTGCCTATATAATGTTTTCTCTGTCGATTCATACTGTATTCTGTATGAATCCCTAACCTTTGCATGATTTTACCTTACCAGTCTTCTTGAGGTTCTGATTTTTGTCTATTATATGCTATTTTTCTTATTCTCATAATATTGTGATAAATCAGTGGTATCTTTTCTATTTTTTGAATCCCCGATTCCTTGTGATTTGAGACTTTAGGGATTAATTTATGACCTTAATCCATTTTTTACCTTGTTACATGATTTATTTGCTGTTAATTGATTCCCATTCCCTTAATTAGAGTCTCTGAACCTAGCCTCTATTGTATGCTTGTACTGATTTGAAATTGTTTCCTTAAATGTCATATGCATGTCACATATGGGAACTTTCCTTATTTGTTGTTTTGCCTGCTAGCCGTTTGAACTCAATCCCTTCAATTAAGGGGCACTTATGCTAATTTCACACTATTTTGAGTATTCCTCTAAGCTACATATGGTACCTTTACTATTTCATTGTCTGGTAATGCCATTTGAACTCAATCCCTTCAATTAAGGTATACCTATACTGATTGTGTACTAATTGATGCTCAGTCCCTAATTACTGGTTTATTTTGATTTCCTGCCTTATTTACTACTGGTTTTCAAAAACTATATATACACACTACTCTTTCATTAAGAAAACACGAACATAGAGCTTGTTCTATTCTCTCTTGCTCACACACACACTCTACTATTCTTCTCTCGATTGTTTGCTATTGCTAGTCGGCTGGAAGCCAAGACTAGCTATTCTACTTGCGTCTTATTATGTATTCGCTGTCTTCAAGTGGTATGTTTCCATTTTATATTTAAAGTCTCCAAAACAACATGGTTCTCTGGTTATTACGATGCATCCTGCTTCTGGTTTCCTTTTACTTATGGTTATGTTGTCCTACTTGTAACTAGTTTCACATATTATGTTTTTTGGTTCTGGGTATATCCTCCCTTATAGCCTTAATATGCAATCCCTAGGATACTATAATTGCCTTTTATGTTACTTAACATATGTTTCTTGAACTTATGTGTAATTCTATCCTACCCCCTCCCATCACTCCCTCTAATATGATTCTGTGATTGGTTTTCAACCATGATTGATCCCATACTCTAGGTATCTCTGACTGTATGACCATGTCTCACTAGTATTCCTAAGTTGGTGTCCCACTACCTGTAACCAATTGCAAGGCTTCTTCCTAGTTTGTGTCTATCATGTTGTGTGCTCTATGTGTCCCAAATTCCCATTGTCCCTGAGTGAAATCTATGTTTCAATGTGCTGAACCTGTGCGAGTTGTTTGCTGCTTTTCCAAAGACGTTCACATTATATTCAAGTTGTTTCATTATTGTTCAAAACCTTTTCAAAAAACTTCTTTATTGACTGAATCAATCCAGTGCTGTTTTATGCCCCCTCAGTGTGAGCACTTCTTTGGGACCTTGAGTTCCCTCTGAACTCTGACACACTAAGGCTGGTATTTCCACACTGCACATGTTTAACTCCTGGTTACTAAGTTTGGGTGTGAGCATTGCTTGGGAGCCCTTGAGGTCCTTAGGGAACTTTGACACACCCGGACTGTGAAAAGGCTATAAATACCATATGGCAATGAGGTTTAGAGGATTTGGGCCTAATTGAAGGCTCTATAACTTCTTATTTTTCGCTTCTGGTTGTGTAATTCATAATCCTTGGCCTGTAATAATTTGTAAATAATTCTGGGGCTGGATACTGAAATGGGAGAGGTAACTATGCATGCCTAGCTATTACAAGGGTAGAAACCATGCTTAGGTTTTTATTCCCTATTGTACAATAGAGATCCTGTGTAGGTTCATGTGTCCATGCATTAGATATCATGCTACTCAGGATTTATGTGTATTGTATTCAACATCTCATCTACGCTTAGAAATCCTGCCTATAGGATAAATAATAACAATAAAATAAACTGCTATTATGTGATTCTGTCCATGTAAACATGTTCTGAAACTTCATTAGAAGTCCTGTCCTAGGATAAATAAACTGTAATCATGCCTCACCACGCCTGCGCACTTAGAGATCATGTTTCTAGGTAAGTAACATTAACAAGCTGTACTCTTGCTATTCCTGAAATGGTGCATAATGTTGTGATTTTATGTGCATTTAGAAATCCTGTTCAGGTTATTATACATCATGCTGCATTAGATATCATGCTATATAATCGTACTCATTTAACTGCACTTAGTCTAAATACGGATATCTAAAATAGTTCCCTGTTCTAAACAACTGGTAATTAGTCCTTGCACAGCTTCAACACCTAGAATTGCATGTTATTAGCTATAAACAACCTAGAGTAACTGTTGCATGTTATCCTACACCTAGGCAAGCCTTAGGTAATAAACTTAAAAAATAAAACTAGAACTTTCCTTTGTGATTAGTGTTCAAATGTCAGCATGCTTAAAACCAGTAGGCAAGTCTGATTAAGACATCCTCTTTGAGTTATGCAATAAATCTGTCTTTGTTATTATCACTTAAACACCATGCCTAGGATCTGAATTGGACCTTAATTGTGTATGAGACATGCTGTTTATGTGCGCTGTTTGTGGAGGTCTTTTAGCCCTTTCCTGTTTATGTGCTACCCCCTTTACCTGAAGTTTTACTTATTCATTATATGTCGCCTTAGCATTTTCACCTTTAAAACCTAAGGGTCTGCCTAACACCTCCTTTAGGATAGGAGTCCTAATTTCCTCCGGGACTGATAGGAAGGGATGGGTAACAACATGCAATAGAGGTCGAGACCAACACTCAATTTAATTGCTTTCACTGGGTGGGAAAGGGTAGAATATGGATATGATGACCGGTGCGCTAATACCACGTGTAGCCCCTCTTCGAGGAGTGATTACCGGGTATTGCATTGATGTGATCCATATTATTATAAACCTAGGATACCTTTCATATGCTTAGATTGTAATCCTTTCAAAAGCTAATCTTCTTTACTGTTTTCAAACATCTGCACGATTAAGACTTAAATCCCCTCTTATTTGAGCCTTTATTTGTTTGTTTTCTAAGCCGTACAAATTCACATAAACCATTTGGTCGGGAACCACACTTGTGTATCCTGAGGGGTGCCTAACACCTTCCCCTTAGGATAATTTCAAGCCCTTACCCAATCTCTGGTTAGTAATGTATTTGTAATTGAACCCCTTAGGTGTCCTAACGCACCGTTAAAATCGTTAGATGGCGACTCTTCAAAATATGCAAATCCCTTTCCCAAAAGGAACGGGTTATCTCAACCCATGTCATAAACCCCTTTCAACCGGGCTCCAAAAGGAGCACTCGGGTAAAAAGGGGGGGGGGCGACATTCACCACCCTAAATGTACTACTCACAAGCACACCAACCACCATTTAGACCTCAAGAACACATACCCATAATCCCACCAACCCAAATGACCCAACCTAGACCATCAATGAATCTACCTCCACAATATATGCCTCAAGTTCCACCAAGGAGGGACAATTTCCATCCACCACCCCTCATACCACCTCAAGAGCATTTGTTGATGAACAATTCACTTTTTCAACATGATCAAGAGGGCACCTTGAATGAGTTGGACAACATCCAACTAGTTTTCAATAAAAAAAATATAGGGGCGATGAAGTGAACCAAAGTGGAAAGGGCCAGATGAATTTGAGAACATCCTTGAAAAATGCAAAGAGAAGAAGTAAGGATGAGAAACAAAAGAAATAGAGGAGCGGGGAAGAGACAAGTGACAACTCTAGAGTTGAAAAAGGAGAGAAAGTGTGGAGTGAAGTAAGTGAGTTGTGACAAGAAAAGAGTGAAGAGCTTGAAAAGAATATGAGAGAAAAGAAAGAGGGAAAGCAAAAAGGAGATAGGATTTTCCTTATTCTAATGCTAACTACTTTTCTTCTTTCTCTAGTTGGTTTATATCTTGTGAAGGAACTTATGGAGATGATCCATCGAGTGAAGTTCAATCTACTTTGATGAACTTGGAAGAATATCAAGCTACATTTTCAAGAGAACTTTTTAAATTCAATGAGCAAGTTCAAGATAAAGTAAATACTTTAGAAGAGATTCAACATAAAATAGCTTATCCTTCTACTCTTGCTAGATTAGTTGATTGTGGTGATGCTTTGAGTTTGAAATATAGCTATGACATTAATGAGTTTGATATTTCTTTATCTTTGTGATGACAAAAATATTTGTGGCTGGCAAATAGCTAACAGTTCTTGTGCATTATTGAATAATTCTAGTTCTTTATTTAATGATTCTTTAGCTAGTGGTGATTTTGAGTCTTATGATAGTCCACCTTTATGGGATAATGAATGTGATGAATTTTTGACTCGACTCTAACTTTGTTGGAATAAAGCTTTGACTTTTATAAAGAAATGAGTCAAGAAGAATGTGTTGGTGATTCATTTGATTATATTTTCATTCCTTTGGAAATAATATTCAATTTTTATGGTGAAATGGGAAAATGTGAGTGTGGAGATGGCTTGTTGGAGAGTGAACAAGTTACATACAATGTTATAAATATAAAAGAAGAAAACTTTTATTTGTATTCCAATGAGTTGACTTCTCTTGTATTTGATCTTAATGACTCTTATGCATATTTATGTGATGATTTTGTTGAGTGTGAAAATGAAAGTAAATTTGTTGATGCTAGCACTAGTATTAATTGCTTTACTTATCTTATTCATACTTTTGAAAGAACATTCTCGTTGGATTTTGCTAATGCTTATATGAGAAAAGGTAAGAATATTTCTTTTGGTATTTTGAGTGACCATTTTGAGAAAAAGAACCTAACTTTATTGATTATTTTGTGAAGGTTCAACACGAGAAAGTTGCTAAGGATAAGAAAGGCCTTGAACTAGCACTTTGGCATATTTTTTGTTAAGAGCTTTTTCTTTTGCCCAAAAGCAAGAATGATATGTACGTTTGGCTTATGCTTATCATGTGTTTATCTAAGGCCACTAATTAGCCTCTTTACTCCTCCGAAGTAGGGGTAAGGTCTGCGCACACACTACCCTCCCCAGACCCCACTTGTGGGATTTCACTGGGTTGTTGTTGTTGTTGTAACCGAAGGAATATTGATCTTATGATATCCCAAGAGATCTTATCGACTTACTTACTTATGCATTGCATTCATTTATACATGTACATTGAACCATGAACAATGGATTTATATACGCGTATATTATATGTATATGGGGCATGGGGAAAGGTTATGGCGTTATATACGCACCACCACCTGATTAGCTGGTATACATTGATGATTTCGTCCACCGAGACTGATAAGATATAATGGGATGCCCTTAGAGGCTTGAGGATGTTATGTACACGTATAAATATGCATGATATGACATTCATACGCATATACATGATACTATAAAGGTTTCATGATTCACTGAGCTATTCAAACTTACAGGTTGATTCCTTTACTCCACGTTTCTTTCATATCCTTTGTATACTAATTTTCATGCCTTATATTCTCGATAAATTAATTGTACTGACATCCCTTTTTCCTGGGGACACTGTGTTTTAGTCCCCCAGGTCCTGATAGACAGGTTGACAGTTCTACTAGTAGGCTATCAGCTCAGCGGACGGTGTTGGTGCACTCCACTTGCTCCGGAGTTGCCTATTTGGTCAGTATGCTTTGGAAATGTATTGATTGGTTTGACGGGACTTTGTGCAGACCGACGTTTATGTACTCTATATCTTTGTAGACAGATGTCATGGATATGGATGATTGTATGGCCCTGTCGGTCTATGTTTATGATAAATTGGTATTTTATCAACCTATCTCGTCTTTAATCGTAGATTTTTGCTATGTTTAGTTGATAAAATCATTTGTTTAATGTTGTTTACTTCTATTTTATAGGTTCTATATGATTTAGAAGTAATCATGAAGAAAACAAGTGAAAACGAGTCAAAAAGAATTTGAAAAGAGAAAAATCTAGGAAAAGGCCTCAATTGTCGCAATTTCGACAAAGAAGTGGGAAATGCAAAGCAAATAGTCTTCACAAATGCGAAGTCAACCCAGTCAAGTAGATTTTGTGAATGCTAAAGTTGGATTCACAAATGCGAAGTCAAACCAGACAGTCTAACTTCGCAAATGCGATAGTCAAGAGGAAAAGCCAGTGTTCGCAAATGTGAACCTTGCTTCGCAAATGCGAAAATCGTGCTTCAGTTCTGGATAATTCTGTAATTTCACATGGCCCCAAGACATTTAATACCGGACCTAGCTCATTTGAAAAATATCTTGGGCTTATTTTTCAGTTCTTAGACTAGAGAAGACAAGTTTTGGAAGCTAGGGTTCTCGCACACACACTTGGGTCTTGAAGATTTGAAGCTTTTGGTTGAGATTTCTTACTCATTTATGCTCATTTCTTCATTTCCTTTATTTGTATTGAATATTTAAGTGTGTAGTATTTTTTTCCAACACTTAAATCTTGTTTATGGGAATATTCATATCTAAAGTGTTGATTAAATATCTTGTTTTGCTTATGTATTGAATGATTTTTATTTATTATGAAGTGAGTTATTGTTTATTTAATCATTCTTCTTCTTTAATGTTTTCAAAGGGATTAATAAACCCTAGGACTCACCCATTAACTTTGAATTAATTTTGGAAAAGATTATTTGGGGTTGGGAAAGATTAATTAACAAGAACTTGAGGTTTTAACCCTCATTTTATAGATTGTACCTACGGATAGGATTGAACTACTTGTAGCCATACTCGACTTTTCTTAATCTCTTAATTGTTTTAGGGATAATTCAATTAGGAAATCTTGTTAGTCTTCGGAAGAAGCTAATATAGAATTATTACCCGAGGCTAATTTATATAAACTCGCTCATATTTGTTAAATGTTGAAATACATTGGATCGTTAATTGAGTGTAATTCCCAATACATCCATGGTTGTAGCCATTGATAATTTTACACTCTTTCTAGGTTAGCTCATTTAGCTATAATATTTTCTCTAAACCATTCTAAGTGTTTGGCTTAGCATAATAAGTGATAATTATCTTACACGCCTAATCGCCTACATATTTTTCTCTGTGGGATTCGATTCCAACTCATAGTTGGGTAAATTATATTTCATGCGATCGTGTCCATTTACTTTTTAGTAGTGGATTTGGACGTCATCAAAATTGGCGCCATTGCCAGGGAACAATTTGGCGTATCTAGGTTGTTTGAGAAGTAAGAGTAAGTTCTTTGGTCCAAACTTGTGAATATTTGTGTAATTAGTTTTCTTATCTTTGTTTATCTTCTTGTTTTTTTCTTGTTTATTTTCTTAGTTTAAATAGAGAGTTCAAGCTCATGTTAGAATGCCTACTTGAAGGAGGAAACAAAGAGTAGGGTGACTTGGAGGAGCTTTTGGAAAATAGTCTCCAAAATGACTTGGCGCTTGAAAGGATGCACTCATAAATGGGAGAAATGCTTGAAGCTTTAGAGGTCCAAAAAGCCTCGGAAGTGAATGATAGCCAAGAAACTTCCTTAGATGTGGAAGCCGAAAATCCGTCCTTGGTAATTGATCAAAACCAAGAAGAATTCTCAAATGCTAAAAATCAGAGGATGATGCTAATGTTGGAGGCCACTCTTGAAAATGAGAAGAAGCAAAGCTTGGCACTCGAGGACTTAAAACAAGCACTACATCAAAATGATGAGACTATCCGCACTTTGGAAGATCAAACGAAATCATTGATTGAGGCTCATTATGCCTGTCAATTTGAAAGTGTGGAAAAAGGTCCAGAAGAGTCCAACTCCGAGGAAGAAAGTGAGATTTACTTTGAGGAATCAAGAATTGAACATCCGCCAACCGCCTCCATGCTTGTTAGTGATGCCAAGAAAAACATGGAATTAGAGTTAACCAATGTAATTGAAAATATGGTTGAGATTGACTCTAGTCCGGGGGAAAACGAGGATGTCAAAATCCGGGAAGAATTGCAATTTGGAGGTTTAATGTCACATTCCAAACATTTTTCAATATTGAAATTGTGTGGTGATATGGGAATTGAAATACACGAGTCAATGAGGGATTGCGAGGTGGAAAGGCAAAGTCCATACATCTTACAATTTGAGGGAACAAGAAGGCAAAATGACATTCCTCACATCAAAGTCAAGAAATGCAAAATGAAGAAATTAATGCTTGTCTTGATCATCAACATAGCACCCCCCCATCGCTGGTGGTCACAAGCTTGAGTCCAAGTTAGGTTCCCAATTCATATCGTCCAAGTGGAGAGAAAAATGGTAAAGTTGATCCGTGTCGTGCCACAGCGTTAAATGCGGCACTGGTGGGAGGCAACCCATTTTTTTTCAAAAGTTTTAGTCATTTTTGAAATTTTCTTTTTTAGAATAGCTTAGAATATTGTTTTTGACTAATCTGCCAAGTTTTAGAATTTTTGGAGTTGATTTGAGCAGGTCGGAGTGGTCCGGAGATCCAAAATCAATAGCTTCTGAAATTGCAAAAGCAGTGTTCGCATTTGCGAACAACTGTTCGCATTTGCAAACTTGGGACTATCGCAAAATGAAGGAAAGGTCGCATTTGCGACCACTGATGAAATTTTAAGTTCGCAATTGCGAAGGTTGTGTCGCAAATGCAACTTCAGGGACCTTAAACAGGAAACTCTCTCCATTGTAAAAAACATTTGAAAACAATTTAGGGCTCTCAAACCTTCATCTTCCTCACTCTCCTAACTCTCAAATTCCACCATTTTTCACTCCTAATTGCAAGCATCAAGATATGAAGGCCTACTCTTTGTGCTCTTATTGCTCTATTGATTCATAATCTTCTTCTTCTTCTTCTTCTTCTTCTTCTTCTTCTTCTCTCTTTTATTTCTCAAAACCTAGGTTTAAAAATGGGTCGTTCTTTTGTCAGAATTTTTTTAAGAATTTGTTCAATTCATGTATTGGTTTCTGGGTGATGTTGGTTGAGAGTGTGAGTCATTTTCTTTTCTTACAAAATGGGGAAGTCTTAGTACCCATGGCTTTGTTAAAAGAGAAGTGATTTGTGTGCTTAATATGTGATCGATGAAAGGCCCGAATGAAATTCTTGGTTGAGTCATTGAAATTTATTCAACTTGTGGTTGTGTGTGATGTTTATTCCATATTTGTGTGCCTAAAAAACTGATTGCTGTATCTAAAAATGTGATTTTGTTCGAAAATTTTTGGGTCTTAGGATTTCTCTATGGTTGGGGACGATGGGGTCGCAATTTCTATGGCCTCTTCGCATTTGCGAAAAAGTGGTCGCAACTACGAAATCTGTCAGCCCTGACCATCTTCACAATTGCAAGGAATTTTTCGTATTTGTGAAACCTGTGCCTTCCTGTTGTCTTCGCAATTGCGATGAAAATGTCGCAATTGCAACATCAGAGAGCAGGCTTCTGCAGATTTGAAAATCCTGGAACTTTTTCTAAGGCTAGTTTCGACTGTCCAATCATTTCTTTGGCATATTTGACTCATTTTGCAACATATTTCATAGCCATACCACATTCTCACTCAAATAATTTCGTTACAAGTATCGAAAGCTGAAAATGAGGTCGAACTCCGATGAATCCGCATATGAAAATCCTTTGTAAGTTGAGGAGAATTTGAGGAGAATTATGACCAACACCGATTCTTGTCATTTGAATGTCAGGAGCGGTACTATGACAAGTTGATCTCAAAGAAGTTGCTCCCAAAAAGTGGCATATTGTTGGATAAGGTCCCATAACGTCTTCCCGAGTTCCATCGGAGACTTGTAGAGATGGGTTAGACCTGTTTTGTCCCTCAACGTGTCAGAGCCAATGAGCAATGGGTGAGGGAGTTCAATGCAAATCTGTCGGCCATCAGGTTAAAAAAGCCAAAGATGAGGATTCACGGAAAAATGGTATATTTCAGAGCAGAAGTTGTGAACCAAGTCTATCACCTCCATGACCATAACATGGACCCATTCCGTGAAAAATATTGTGCCTCAGGGGAGTGGTTGGTCTCCAAATTATGCTCGGGTGTGGATGTTCCATGGGCAGCTAAAAAGAGAGGGATCACATCCAAAGAAGTCACTGTTGAAGGTAAGATACAACTGGCCATCATATGCAGTCGCCTCTCACCTGTGCCGAATATATGGAATCTACTAGTAATGAGAGCTCAGATGATAGCATGCATTCTTGATGGTATTCCGCTCAATGTTGGTGAGATTTTCATCAATGAAATGAGGGAGTATCAGCTTCAGAATGGTGCATCATTGATATTCCCATCTCTTATCACTGAGTTGTGCCAACTTGCTGGGGTTCAGGAGGACCTGGAGGAAAGCTGGATAGAGCCGGGAAAGCCTATCAACCCATTAAAGAAAATAGGAGAGGGAGGCGCCGTCAAAAGCAAAAAGAGAAAGTTGGGATTTTCTTCTCAGACCGACCAGGGTAGCTAGACTTCATCTTCTACAGGAGGACCATTTGTTATGTTTTCCGAGGAAATGCAGCAGATTTGCGACCTAGTGGCTAGCCTTCCACAGGGACCTGCGGAAACATCTGAGGGACCCTCTGCATACATTTCAAAGAAAAAATTTCAAAAGTATCTTGATGATCAGAAGAAGCATGGGGATCACCTTAAGAAGCTGGAGAAGGCATATACTGATTTAGCCATGGACTTCTCATGACAAACTGGAAGATGCACACACCAGGATGAAGAAAAGAGAGAAGAAGACAGATAAATTCTTCGCCCGCATGTGGAAGGGTGTGAAGGGGCTATGGGAAGTTCTAAAGCCTCAAGGCCATCGACCGAGCCGGAAGATGATGGTGATGTTCCAGTTCATTGGTCCGAGGAAGAAGAAGAGGAGGATGCAACTGAGTCTGACAGCGAGGAGAGCACTTGATGCAGTATTCAGGGAGCACTTTCCACCATTTTACTCTATTTTGTTTAGTTTCATTGGGGACATTGCAATATTTTTAGTTAGGGGTGGATTCATGCATAACTGTGGATATGGTAGATTGGTATTTTGTTTTCATGTTATGTTATTTTATTTTCATGTGATGTGTTATATTAGTATGTTTATTAGCTTCTTGATTTTTTTACATATAGTATGTTTTGTTGACTTGATGTTTATTAGATTCTTGATTTTTTTATAGTATGTTTTATTTTGGTGGCGATGTCCTTGGTTTTATTTTCACCACGGTTCTTTTTCCGATGATGTCAATTTTCTTTTTTTTTTTGAACCAGGTATCGTTTGGTAAATTTTTGTTTCGACTTTTTTCGATGATGGGTAGCTAGGCGACTTTCTTAAGGGAATTAGTCTTGTAGTTAAGATATAGTTTTTGTCAATTTAGGAAGAATAAGTGGTATGAGTTAGGGTTTTTGCCCATTGGCCAATTTGTGGCTTGCTTGGTACCAACATGATTTAAACCTTGGCATATGAATTCTTGATCTTTGAAAAATAAAAATGATTGAAGTAAAGATCATCGTCATGACTTTTAGACTCAATTTTTGTCTCTTTGATTCACTAAATAGCTTCTTAGGATATATGTGACTTCCTTGAGTTCATTGGTTTCAATTGGATTTTGGATTTGTATTCCACTTGAGTTTTCATGTGCCATGTGTGGTGAGACTTATTTGAAGTTCTTTTGCATCATTTGTAGTCTAGAACTTGCACGTAATGTGCTTCAAGGAGAAAACATAGACTAACTTGGTTTGAAAAATGATGTTAGGCCTTCCTTGGACCGCTATTGTACCCTAAATTTCCTACCCTTGCATATTTTCCTAGTCAACCCCTTTGAGATTTTAAACATTTTCTTTGGAAACCATGTTACAAGCTATCGTTATTTATTGATTTTCTTTTGGCACACTACCTCCCTAAGTACTTTGAAGTATGAACATAGGCTAAAAGCCTAAGTTTGGGGGTGAATGTTGGAAAAGTTGTGATGTTAAAGTTGCTTAAAAGGTGAAAGGTAATTAAAAAAAAAAGAGAAAAAGAGTAGTATTTGAAAAAAAAGAGAGGAGGAAAAATAAGAAATAGTGAATAAATGAAAGACTAGGTGATGAAATAAAAAAATTAAGAAAGGGTGGAAAAGTTATTGAAGGAAGTGTACTTTGATTGTTGAAAAATTGTAGTGCTTGGGGAAGTTATGAGTCACTCTAACCAGAATTGTGCCCTACCTTAACCAAAAGCCTAAACTACAACCCTTTAAGTCCTAATTAATTTTTAACCAAGTTTATTTACATTAGTGGAGAAATACATGAAGGGCAAGCCTATGGTACTACTTGTGTGCATTTGAACATTTTTGTGAGAGAGAGTTAATTCTTTCCAGATATCCTATTTATGTTTTGAATTTCAATTTATGAGTGTGGGATTCTCTGTTAAGTGTGAGGGCATATGATATTTGAATTGTGAAGCTAATCTCATTTCCAATTGGGAGAAATGAACGAGGGAAGATAATTGTGATAAAGAGACAAATTTTGCAGCTTTAGTGTCATGACTTGATTGTTACTTTGATTTACATAGTGTTTGAGGACTTGAATGGTAATGAAATTCAGTTTCATATGCTTTGGATTAATTTTTGGTACCAATCGAAGTCATGTGTTTGTGCCTGCAGTAACCTTTTTGACTTGGCATGATATTGATGTACCATTGAGTTTATTGCTTGAGGACAAGTAATAGTTTAAGTTTGGGGGTCTGATAAGTTTGTATTTTACCAACTTATCTCGTCTTTAATCTTAGATTTTTTCTATGTTTAGTTGATAAATCATGTGTTTAATGTCATTTACTTTTATTTTATAGGTTCTATGTGATTTAGAAGTGATCATGAAGAAACCAAGTTAAAACGAGTCAAAAAGAGTTGAAAAGAAGAAAATATGGGAAAAGGCCTCAGTTGTCGCAGTTGTGACAAAGAAGTGGGAAATGCGAAGCAAACAATCTTCACAAATGCGAAGAAGGACTCTGCAAATGCAAAGTCAACCAAGTCAAGCAGAGTTTGCAAATGCAAAAATGGGCTTCGCAAATGTGAAGTCAAACCAGACAGTCAAACTTCGAAAATGCGAAGTCTTTGTCGTAAATGCGATTCAAGAGGAAAAGCGAGCGTTTGCAAATGCGAAAATCGTGCTTCCGTTCTGGGTAATTCTGTAATTTCACATTTTCTGGCCCCAAACCATCTAATACCCGACCTAGCTCATTTGAAAAATATCTTTGGCTTATTTTTCAGTTCTTAGACTAGAGAACACAAGTTTTGGAAGCTAGGGTTCTTGAACACACACTTGGGTCTTGAAGATTTGAAGCTTTTGGTTGAGAATTTCTTACTCATTTATGCTCATTTCTTCATTTCCTTGCTTTGTATTGAATATTTAAGTGTGTAGTATTTTTTCCAACACTTGAATCTTGTTTATAGGAATATTCATATCTAAAGTATGGATTAAATATCTTGTTGTACTTATGTATTGAACGATTTTTATTTATTATGAAGTGAATTATTGTTTCTTTAATTATTCTTATTCTTTAATGTTTCCAAAGGGATTAGATAACCACAGGACTCGCCCATTAAATTTGAATTAATTTTGTGAAAGATTATTTGGAGTTAAGAAAGATAAATTAACAAAAAACTTGAGGCTTTAACCCTCATTTTATAGATTCTATCTAGGGATAGGATTGAACTACTTATAGTCATACTCGACTGTTCTTAATCTCTTAATTTTTTTAGGGATAATTCACTTAGGAAGTCTTGTTAGTCTTCGGAAGAAGCTAATATAGAATTATTACCCGAGGCTAATTAATATAAACTCGCTCATATTTGTTAAATATTGAAATACATTGGATCCTTCCTTGAGTGTAATTCCCGATGCATCCATGCTTGTAGCCATTGATCATTTTACTTGCTTTCTAGGTTAGTTTACATTTTCACATTTATCTATTATATTTTCTCAAAACCATCTAAGTGTTTGGCTTATCATAGTAAGTGATAATTCTCTTACACGCCTAATCGCCTACATATTGTTCTCTCTGGGATTTGACCCTGAATCATAATTGGCTAAATTATATTGCACGCGACCGTGTCCATTTATTTTTTAGTAGTGGATTTAGACGTCATCAGTTTCGAGTGTACAAATGATCATTTCGGTCTTATAGACCCGAATGTCACATGTATAAGCTTGTATACCATATTGGGCCATCTTATGTCGAGTATTCTCTTATGTTTAATTCTGGTTATCTCATGACTTCCTTTCCTGCCTTCCCAGCTTGGGCCTAGCTGCCCTTCATTAGGGTTTCGAGTGTTTAGGGTGACTTTCCTTAGGACTAAGTCCCCGACTCCAAAATGTCGGAGGTTTGTTCTCCTGTTATAGTATCTTTCGATTCTTTGTTTTTGGGTGGCCATCCGTACCACTGAAGCTACTCGCTTTTCATCTAATAGTTCGAGGGCTGTAGTCATGGCCTCATTGTTTAAGTCCTCGGTGGCATGTCGGAATCTAGCGCTTGGCTTTCCGACCTCGACTGGTATCAAAGCCTCGGATCCGTATACCAAAGAGAACAACGTCTCTCCTGTGCTCGATTTAGAGGTTGTCCGGTATGCCCATAGCACCTCGGGCAGCATTTCTCTCCATTTTCCTTTCGCATTTTCTAACTTCTTTTTCAAGTTTTGAATGATGGTCTTGTTTGTGGACTCGGCCTGACCATTTTCACATGGGTGATAGGGCGTTGATAGGATCCTTTTTATTTTTTGATCCTCAAGGAACTTTGTTACTTTGCCTCCGATGAACTCCTTCCCGTTATCACACGTTATCTCGGGGGGATCCCGAATCGGCACATGATGTGATCCCAGATGAAGTCGATGACTTCTTTTTCTCTTATCTTCTCGTTGGCCTATGCTTCCACCCATTTTGAGAAGTAGTCAGTCATAAATAGAATAAATCTAGCTTTACCTGGCGTCATTGGTAGGGGACTGACGATGTCCATTCCCCATTTCATGAACGGCCACGGTGATAAGACTAAGTGTAGCTGTTCACCGGGTTGGTGGATTATTGCTGCAAATCTTTGACACTTGTCACATTTTCGGACGAATTCTTTGGTGTCCCTTTCAATGCTGTCCCAATAGTCACCTTTCGAATTAAGAAATCGGAACCAGAGTTATTTCCGCAAGTGCCCTCGTGGATTTCTCGGAGCACGTAATCAGTGTCTCCTGGTCCCAAGCATACTGCTAGGGGCCCATCGAAGGTTCTTCTATATAGATTTCCATTCTCATCGAGTGAAAATCGAGCTGCTTTGGTCTGAAGGGCCCTTGATTCTTTTGGGTCCTGTCACGCCCCAAAATCGAGGGACGAGACCGGCGCCTAACCGGATGATCCCGGTCAAGCGGACCTGGATTACCTTTCCTGCCCTACGCGTTACCCTGTGTTTACAATATACCTTATTCCACATGAATTAGCAATTTAGAGTTTAAATATGAATATACTACTTGACTTCATTTCATCCTTTATCATTTCAACATTTGATAATCACAAAACATACAATAATTCTGATTCGGACCCCGATTACTAGTAAACACATTTACTGCCCAAAATACATATATGTACAACCCGCATCATGTCTATGAAGACTCTAAGAGTACTAAGGGTCTACACAATAATTGCCGGCAATAAGGCCCCGGCTATACCTTAAAAGACATAAGATATACAAAAGAAATGATATAGACTACACACGGCCCCGAGAAGAAGTGGGGCTCACTAGATCTGCTGAAAGTATGAAGGGGAAACACCACTATCGGCTGTCTGAGCTACCTGTTGTGGAACCACCTACATCCATATAAAAGATGTAGAGCCCCTGGCAAAAGGGACGTTAGTACTGTAAAATAGTACTACTATGTATGAACAAAGTTTATTCCAAGTAGAGTCAAACAGTACACAATTGGAAGAGAGTCAAGGTAACCACACAAGTACCACACAGATATACAGATAGTTACAAATGAATATTTCCACCGTTACTCATTTAAATTATTCTTCTGTTGCGGCACACAACCCGATCCCACCGTTCATTCACATTTCACCCTTATTACCTCTCTACCCTTATTACTTCGTGTTGTGGCACGCAACTTGATCCCACCGTAGAATCGCACTTCACCCTTATTACCTCTCCACCCTTATTACTTTGTGTTGCGGCGCGCAACCCGGTCCCACCGTACGTTCACATTTTTTATAGCAATAATAACCAACAATTATATCACAGGGATCTTCATCTTCAAAAACATAAGTTCATATCAACCAATAACTATATGAAATCAAGGCACAATAATCCTTACCAAACAATAATTCACATATGGTGTTGCCATCATTTTTTAACTCAATTAAATCAATCCACAGTTTCTTTTTATCATTTTCCACACTCGGCCCTTAGCAATTAGATACCTTCCCGCATTAGGGTACGTTAACATTCTTTCATTTAGTAGCACATACTGCCATATTGACATATTCGAACATTTAACGAACCTTACACATGGTAGGATAAGCACAAAGAATCACCCTTCACAATTGCAATTAGCATGGTAATTGACTAAGAAAATCAGATAATGAAGTCTTACACCTCGACACAGCAAGACAATCAATTCACATATGCTCAATCATACCATGTGTTCGGACACCAACAAGGTGACTCTACAAAGATTAAAGTTAGCCATACATACCTTGAATAGGAATTCCCCTTAAATTTTCTACCACAATTCACCGGGCCTTCTAGCACCTTCAATCTTGTTCACAATGTGGCATAATTGAACTTAGAATTAGGAATAATGATCATGTCTTGAACTCACTTGAGCATTCTATCAAACACTAGGTGTTCCCTTAGATTAAATGGTCTTTTTTTAGTGAAGGATTACTCTAACACATTTCCTTTTACTAGATTATGACTAGTTGGTTACATGCATGCAAGACTCCTACCCCTATCTTCATGATCTCACCTAACCATGTTTTATTTTAACAAAAATCTGGAAATTAAGGTTGATGGGGTGGAAGCTTACATCTTGTAGTGAAGAAAACGGTGTCCTACTTGATTTATTCCAGGCCTAAGTAGTGATGGAGGGACAATTTGATGAAGATGGAACTCTCTCTCTGTATAACCCACTCTATCCTCTCTCTAATTTATCAGAAAATGAGTTTAAAATGAAAGGGGTAGGTGTTTTAATGAACTGGGGGTCGGGTATAAAATTAGAAATTTAATAGTCCCGAAGCAGAAATGCGGTCAGGAATGCGATCGCATTCCTGCTATGTGGTCCGTATTCCTGTCGCATAATTGGACCTCAAATGGGCCAAAAAGAAAAGTAGACTTCCCAGGTGTGCGACCACTATGCGGTCCGCATACCTGTTATGCGATCGCATTGTGCGTCGCATAACTCCCTACGCAAAAATCAAGGTACAAGAATGAGACAACCATTCGAGAAATGCGATCACATTCTAGGCCGCATAGCTGTCCTCAAAATGGACAGTAAACTGTCCAGGTATGCGACCACTATGCGGTCTGCATACCTGATTTGCGATCGCATAGTGGACCGCAGACCTGCGCAAATCTGGAAAATTTTTATCCTTTAAGTACCGGGGTACTTTTTACTCAAAAAGGGTTTGTTTTAAGAATCTCTACAGTTATAACAACACGGGGACCTATTTGGGCATTATTTTTATCCATAAAATTTTACGGGTCTTTACAGGTCCGTAGGTAGCTTCCCACTTCCCAAATAATCGATATATGTATTTCTCCAATCCCATGTCAGGCTTGTGGAGTTGATTTCAGCATGGCCTTCTTTAATCACCGATTTGGATAGCTGAACAACAGACCCGGGGAGTATGTCATCTTCCTTGACGGATG
This sequence comes from Nicotiana knightiana, assembly GCA_005239525.1. Lineage (NCBI taxonomy): Eukaryota > Viridiplantae > Streptophyta > Magnoliopsida > Solanales > Solanaceae > Nicotiana > Nicotiana knightiana. Next base: position 103,635 of record ML408119.1, on the reverse strand, counting down.
ATCCCAGGTTTGCGAGTGCATTGGCCTCACTGTTTTTCTCTCGAGGTATGTGGACCAGAGTCCATTCTTTGAAGCGATGCAAAGTGACTTGATGTTTGTCTAGGTATCGTTGCATCCTGTCCTCTCAAACCTCGAAGCTCCCATTTGCCTGATTTACTACCAGAAGGGAATCACATTTTGCTTCGATGAATTCTGCTCCTAGGCCTTTGGCCAATTCGAGACCTTGAATCATGGCCTCATACTCCGCTTCGTTGTTAGTCAACTTTGCAGTTTTTATAGATCGTCTAATCATGCCACTCATAGGTGGCTTCAGAACTATGCTGAGCTGGGATCATTTCACGTTCGGGGCACCATCGGTGAATAAGGTCCATACCCCTGATGATGTACCCGTTTTTAGTAGAAGTTCTTTTTCTACCTCGGGCACAAGGGCGGGCGTAAAGTCGGCCACGAAGTCCACCAAAATTTAGGACTTGATAGCCGTTCAGGCTGATATTTGATATCATACCCCCCGAGTTTGATGGCCCATTTGGCCAGTCGGCCTGATAATTCGGGTTTATGCAATATATTTCGAAGAGGATATGTTGTTAAAACACATATATGGTGACATTAAAAATAAGGCTTTAATTTTCGAGATGCACTCATTAATGCAAGAGCTAATTTTTCTAAGTGCGGGTACCTAGTTTCAGCATCTCCGATGGTTCGAATCACATAGTAGATAGGGAATTGCGTACCTTTCTCATCTCAAACCAACACGCCACTTACCGCTACCTCGGACACTGCTAAGTACAAGTATAGCATTTCATCCTCTTTTGGGGTGTGGAGCAAAGGCGGGCTTGAGAGATACCGCTTTAACTCCTCCAAGGCGTGCTGGCACTCCGGAGTCCACTCAAAGTTTTTTTTATTTTTGAGTAGGGAGAAAAAGTGATGGCTACAATCTGATGACCTCGAGATGAATCGGCCTAACGCCGCTATCCGTCCGTTCAGCCGCTGTACGGCCTTCACACTGTTCACCACCGTGATTTTTGATGGCCTCGATTTTGTCGGGGTTGATTTCAATCCCCCTGTTTGATACCATGAAGCCTAAAAATTTGCTCGAACCCACGTTGAAGGCGCATTTCTCGGGGTTGAGCTTTATGTTGTAGCTTCTAAGGATGTCGAAAGTTTCCTGCAAATGAGTCAAATGGTCCTCTGCGTGCATAGACTTAACTAGCATGTCATCAATGTAAACTTCCATAGATTTGCCTATTTTATGTTCGAACATCTTATTAACTAAGCGTTGGTACGTGGCCCCTGTGTTTTTTAGCCCGAAAGGCATTACATTGTAGCAGTATGTGCCATACTTCATGATGAACGAAGTTTTTTCGCTATCCTCGGGGTTCATTTGAATTTGATTATACCCGGAGCAGGCGTCGAGAAAGGTGTGGATCTCGTGGCCAGCCGTGGCATCAATCAAGCGATCGATGTTGGGCAACAAGAATGGATCTTTAGGGCATGCTTTATTTAAGTCTTTATAATCTACGCACATTCTTAATTTGTTCCCCTTTTTGGGAGCTACTACTACATTTTCCAACCATTCAGGATATTTTACTTCCCTGATGGACCCTATTTTGAGGAGTTTCGTTACCTCATCTTTGACGAACGCATGTTTTACCTTGGACTGAGGCCTCCTTTTTTGCTTCACCAGTTTGAACCTGGGGTCGACACTTAGCCGATGGGTGGCTATTTCCGGTCGGATCCCTGTCATGTCTAAGTGGGACCAAGCAAAGCAATCAATGTTGTTAATAATAAATTGAGTGAGTTTCTTCCTTTGTTCGGGAGTTAATCCCGTTCTCAGGTATACCCTTCGGTCTGGGAGATATTCCATCAAAATAGCTTACTCCAATTCTTCGACGATTGATTTTGTTGCGTCTGATTCTTCGAGGGCAACGAAAGTTCGAGGAGTGAGGAAGTCTTCATCATCATCCTCGGGGACCTGTTTATCTCCTGACCCCTCCGAGGTGGAGGATATGGGTTCCGGTGCCATGTCGTGTACTACGAACATCTCCTTTTCCGCATGTTGCTCTCCATATACCATTTTAACACCATCTTTTGTGCGGAACTTCATCATTTGATGAATTGTTGATGGTACTGCCCTTATGTTTGTGTATCCATGGCCTTCCAAGCAAGACATTGTATCTTATATCACCTTCGATGACATGGAACTTGGTGTTTTGAACTGTACCAGATACGTCGACCAGAAGGATGATTTCCCCTTCATTGTCTCGCTTGCCATGTTGAATCCATTGAGGACTCGAGAGATGGGTATGATTTGATCGAGCTGTACGAGCTGCTGCACCACCTTCGACTTGATTATATTGGCCGAGCTACCTGGGTCCACGAGAACACATTTAATTTGAATGTCATTCAAGAGAAAGGAAATTACTAGTGCATCATTATGTGGTTGAGACAATGTCCCGAAGTCTCCTTCACTGAATGTAAGACTGTCCTCGAATACATAATTTCGGGTTTGCTTTTCTGTTGTGATGGGTATTTTTGTTCGCTTGACAATAGGCACCTACGGGATGTCGATCCTTCCAATGATCATGTGGATGACGTGCTGTGGTTCCTCTGCTTCATTTTTCCTGTTCGCCTCTCTCTCGAAATTGGTTCTTAGCTCGGTCGCTGAGGAACTCTCGAAGGTGCCCTTTGCTAGTGAGTCAAGATACTTCTTCTCGGAGATGTCTTCAATCCTTGGTCCTATGACCATAAGTGTCGTGATATTAGCATATCAAGTTAGGGTTCCTTTGTGAAATATCTGATAGTATGGGTTTCGGCCACCTGGTATCTTTGATCTTACCTGTGGCTGATACGATGTCTGAAACATCAATATTAAAGTTGTACTCAGATAGCCGGGGTGCCTCTATCAGCCCTGTGAGCCTGTCGAAGCCGGCTTTGTTCACGAGTCCCCAAGGACTCAGGCCCCAATCCATCCTTCAATCACTCCAAGGTATATTGCGCCTCGGGATATTTATCCAATTTTCTATATACGTTGATACCTTTATTTGTTTGGCCTTTCTGGTGTCTTTTGACTCGAGGAGCCATTTTCGGTGGTACTGTGCGTGGAGTTTTTTTATTGCTTTGTAGCTGAGCAATAGCCACTTGTTGTGCTTGCAACATCTCAAAAATGACATGAATGCTAACTTCTCTTTCCCTTTGAGCAAGGGTTCTCTGTGATTCATGTTGGTCTCCTTCGCACACACTTCCGTCTGTATGAGAGCTTACATAGAAATTTTGAGTGTTGTGCGAGCCTTCATCAACGGGGATTTGTACTGGTGCCCCTTCAGGGTTTTGCGGTGGTACACCGACGCCTGAAGTAGCTGCACTATTCTCTCTATGATCTGCAGGACTGTTGTTTGTGCATTCACTAAGTTAGACATTTTTTGACCTGAAATTGAAGATTCTTGGACAAGAAAAAGTGTAAGAATAACTTGTGTTTTTAGAAAACCAGCACTAAAACAATCACTATTAATTATAGCCCCACGGTGGGCGCCAAACTGTTTACCGTAAATATGGTAGTTACAATTATATCTGATTTTGTGGTCCTAAAAATATGTGATTTATTTTAATACTAGTTGTTAGGCAATAGATACTAAATATAAGTAAAGAAAGTGTATTAATAACAAAGGAAAGTAGTGATATGCAGACCGAGCTATTGAGAGACAGGGTCTCGAGTTGGCCGAAGTAGAGCCTCGAGGTCGAGCTCGAGTGCTTGATAGAGGGCGGTCCATGAAGATATAACAGTATTGAGGGCCTCGAAGATGGCCTCTTTATGATCAACAATAAGCAATAAGTGAAGAACAATCAATACATAATAAATAAAAAAACAATAAATCAATGAAACAATAGTAGAGAATGTTTGAGTTAGAGAGCAGAGAATGTTCTTGTTCTTGTATTGAATATCATGTATCTTACAAAATGACAAGGGTCCTCTTTATATAAGAGGGAAATCCCAACATAGTACATGTATAATTATTACAAAGAAATGCAGCCGATACATCTATTTAATGTCACGGTACAGACTTGTATTATTCTTGCAGGCGTTGTCGGCTATAACCACGTGCCCTTGGGAATTTCCCACCATCTCATAACGGTCTTCGATCTTTACCCTTCCTCGAGGTGTTTCGATCCCTCAGAATACTTCCTCGAGGAATGTACCTCGGGGTTGAACTTCAGATTCTGCTCTGATTCAATCGAGGTCGAGGCTCGGAACGCTCTAGAAGCCTCAAAATCGGTCTTCTCCGGTTTTACCATATACAATTGTTTCGATGGAATACGGTAAATCAAGGAAAACTAGGGAGATGCTGTGCGTTTTAATATAAAATATGTTTGTCATTCGTTGTACGATAGTTGCATAATTCTTAGCTTAACGATAGTATTATTATTCTTGTTGTAGATTAAAGTGCAACGAAATGAGTTCAACATGGTCATTGGACAGGCTATGATAATGTATGTTAAGGCTATCCTTTCTTTAATTTTTTCATGATCCATATGATACAAACGAAATGAGAAAATACTGAACTTTCACAAATGACTATATTGTTAGAAGTAGTATACACAGGTTCATTATGTATAGTATGTTAGAGGTCGTGACGACGCGTGTATATTCATTTTTAAGTACGATGGATCGCTGATACAATATTTGCACACTTATAATTATTCATTTGTAATAACTCCGGCCGATTGTTTTGAGTATTATAGCCATGTTCCCCTATTTCTTTCCTATTTTGCATTTGTTTGTTATATGTAACTTGTTGGGATGGTTGGTTTAGTTCCGAGGATGTTTCGGAATGAATTGGGACACTTAATCCCAAGTAGGAATCCTAAGTTGAAAGAGTTAAGCAGATGTTGACTTATGTGTAAATGGATACAGAAAGAATTTTTCATGGTTCCAATAGCTCTGTATGGTGATTTTGGACTTAGGAGCGTGTCCGAATGTTGATTTGGAGGTCTGCAAGTGATTTTATCTGTAATTGGTGAAAGTTTAGAGAGTTGAGAAGTTTGACCAAGAGTTGACTTTGTGGTTACCGGGCTCGGATTTTGGTTTCGAAAGTTGGAATAGGTCTTTTGTGTCATTTATGACTTGCGCGCAATATTTGAGGTTAATCGGAGTTGGTTTGATAGGTTACAACATCAATTGTAGAAGTTGAAAATTCAATAGTTTCAATAAGCTTGAATTGGGCTGCGATTTGTGTTTTTGATATTGTTTGACGTGATTTGAGGTTTCCACTAAGTTCGTATCATGTTTTAGGACTTGTTGATATGCTTGGTTAGGTTCCGGGGGGCTTGGGGAGTCAGTGAATCGCGAACACGTGAGCTGGGTCGCGTCTGTGAAGAAGAAAGGAGGAGGCTGGGAGTCCCCGCGATATGTTCTTCGCGATCACGTGAATTGGTTCGCGATCGCGTAGGTTGATGTGTCTGTGAAGCGAGTTTGTGATGGTTTGTTCACGTTCGTGAACAATAGTTTGAGGGCAGCTGGTTTTTGTTCTTCGCAATCGCGAGGGACTTTACGCGATCGCGAAGAGGAACATCTGGGCAGATAAGTTTCAAAAATGAGGGTTAGAGTAATAGTTCATAATTGGACTTTGGGAGCTCGGATTTAGGCGACTCTTGGAGGGATTTTAAGGAATTGATTAGGATAAGTGGTTCTAACTCGGATTTGGTTAATATACATGAATCCATCATTGTTTTTATCATTTAATTAGTGTTTTGAGGTTGAAAATTTGGAAAAATTATAAACTTCATAGGCTTTAATTTGAGGATTTAAAGGTCGAGTTGTGATCGGAATTTTTAATTTTGGTATGGTTGACTCGTGGTTGAATGGGTGTCTGGATTTTGTTAATTTTGTCGGATTCTAAGACGTGGGCATGGGGTTGAATTTTCAGTTGACTTTTTGACTTTGGTTAAATATCTTAGTTTTATCATTTGGCGTCAATTCTTATAGCTTTTATTGATAGTATTACATTATTTTTGGCTTGATCTGAGCCTTTCGTAAGTCGATACGCGTGGGAAGGTTTTACTAGCAGAGTGATTTGATTTGTTTGAGGCAAGTATCTTATTTAATCTCGGTTGAGGCACTAGTTGTCTAAATTATTGTGATAGCTACATGCTATTGGGGATGAAGTCATTTGCGGGCACCAGGGTTATTCATTCATGTTCGAGTTGTGCTCGGGCTCTTATAAGCCTGGAATTGATTGTTAAGCTTTAAGATATGATATTTCCCATATTTGTAACATTCTGTGTGAACTATTTGAGCCATGTATGAGGCTACATAGAGTTTTAATCCCTGAATGAACTTGATAATACTTTTCAGTGATGAAATTGTTGATTTGAGCTATGATAACACACTTTGCACATGCCTACACTTTAGCATGTCATTTATACCAGTCTTGGAGACCGATATTTATTATTCATTCATCACATACATGTATACTTGTTTAATTTCTCATGTATGATATGTTTGGACTGAAGGCATGTGACCATGCGGGGCAGATTGTGTTGGTGTGCCTTTGACCATACCGAGCGAATTGTTTTATTGGCACGTGAGTTGTTTGTGTAGCACGTGAGTTGTCCGTACGGATCCATATATTGATGTTATTGGAACTTGAGTTGTCCGTGCGAGTCTATTATTAGCACGTGAGTTGTGTGTGCAACGTGTGGATATGGATCCATCCCCCTAGGGTCACCCTCTCTTGTTTCTCCTTGATGGTGTACACGCAGTTATTGAGAATACTGATAAGTGGTTTGGAACGAGTTTGGAAAATTGAGGGAATCTAACCAGTGTTTTTGTTGGACTTTGTGTTTCATCGTTACTTGAAATTTCCTTGATCTTTTATCTTTGAGAAACTCTACACACATACACACATATGTTTTCTCACTAAACTTGATGAGGTGATTTCAATATTGTTCTGTACCAGAATTTAAGATAAAACCTCACAGGTGATAGCTAGTATCTTTAATAATTTGTGCTTCTTGTACCTTGCCGTGTTTACTTACGATACTTATTGATTACATTGGTTGGTTATACTCATACTACACTCTACACTTATTGTGCAGATCCAGGTAATTATGGGCACGATGGGTTATTAGCTTTGGAGTTTTATCTATTTGGAGACTATTGAGGTAGTAGCCTTGGCGTCCGCAGACCTTGACTCTCCTTCTTTTCAATTTATTAGTACTGTTCTATCTTTCTAGACAGTGTCTTAGCAGTCAAACTATGTTGTCATTTAGATGCTCATATACTTAGTGACACCCGGATTTTGGGGGATTTTGTATTGAGTTGTTGTATTTTCTTATCAGTTATTATGCGATTTTCACTATTAAGCTTATCTCGTCAGGCTTTAAATTTAAAGATGCATGGTTATTTGTGATTGCCGGCTTGCCTAGTATTAGTATAGGAGGCATCATGGCATGTGATATTTCGGGTCTTGACAAGTTAGTATCAGATCCTATGTTACATAGGTCTCACGAGTCATGATCAGGTTTAGTAGAGTCTTGTCGATCGGTAAGGAGACATTTGTACTTATCTTCGAGAGGCTACCGAACCCTTAGGAAAAACTTCACTTTCTTGTGTTCTTGTCGTGTGTATTTGTTTATTCCACAAACTAAAATTCTGTTATTCTATTCTCTCAAAGATGGCGAGGACACGTGCTACTGGACCGGGCTGACGCCCACCAGTACCACCAGCTAGGGCCACGAGAGGCTGGGGCTGCGGTACAACTTGTACAATAGTTAGAGCAGCACCTATAGACCAACTAGTTACTCTAGCTCGGAAGAAGAATCTAGATGTGGTTGAGCCAATGGGACCAGCTCAGACATCAGTTGTGCCCCTTGTGATTCCAGGTCTTCAAGAGGCTCTGGCCCAGATATTGACTTTATGCACTAGCCTTGCCCAGAGGGTTTCAGTTCAGGCTGCACCAACCACTTCTCAGGCTGGAGGAGGTGCTCAGGCTCCCACCTCCCGTACTTCACAGCAGGTGGTGTAGGTACTTCAGACACTGGGGTTACTACCAGCCCAGCCGATTACAGTTGCTCAGGCACAGATGGGTCCCACTATGAGTGAAGAGAATCAGAAGAGAGGTTTGGGAGGCTCAAGCCTCCATCATTCAGTGATGATGAGTCAAAAGATGATCAGGACTTCATGGATAGGTGCTAGCGGATTCTTCACACGAAGAGTATTCTAGAGATTAATAGAGTCTCATTTACTGCTTTTCAGCTGTCGAAGGAAGCCTTCGAATAGTGGGCGGCATATGAGCAGAGCAGGCCAGTTGGCGCTACACCACTTACATGGCATGAGTTGTCCGTTCTCTTCTTGGAGAAGTTTGTGCCAGTGACCTTCAAGGAGCTGCATAGGCAGTTTGAGCAGTTACGACATGAGGGTATGTCTGTGACCCAGTATGAGATGAGATTTTAAAAGTTGGCTCGTCACGCAATCTGGTTGGTTCCCATAAAAGGGAGAGGATTAGGAGATTCATTGATGGCCTCAACTATGTACTACTCTTTGTTATGACTCGGGACATTGCATTAGGTGCTAGGTTTGATGAGGTGGTTCATATTGCTAGGCAGATTGAACAGGTCCGTATTCAGGAGCATGAGGAGAGGGAGGCCAAGAGGCCTCGTGGTTCGGGTGGTTTAATTGGTGTTTCTTCTAGATGGTAGTCCCACCACAACAGGGGTCGTCCTTATAGGCCCGCTCATATGTCTCGTCTAGTTTATTATGGTGCATCAGTTACCCATGGTTCTTATGGTGCTCGTTCGGGTCAGTCATCATTTAGTGCATTACCAACATAGAGTTCTTACCATGCTTCGTCTTCTCAGGATTCTAAAGGCAGTTCCTTAGGTTATGAGGAGCAGCAACTCTGTTAGAGGAGGGGTTGTTTTGAGTGCAAGACTTGAGTCATCTCAAGAGGGATTGTCCTAGACTATTGAGCGAGGTTCCATAGTAGAGTTCTCGACAGATGATTCTAGCACCAGCAGCTCCACCACCCGCTCAGCTAGCTCGGGGTGGGACCTGCAAAGCTAGAGGTCACGCTAGAGGGGGAGGCCGATCAAGTGGCGAATAGGACCAATGTTATGATATACCTTCCAGGACAGAGGTTGTTGATTTAGACGCAGTAATTACGGGTATTGTCGTAGTATGTCACATAGATTCTTCTGTATTATTTGACCCTTGTTCCATTTATTCGTATGTATCATCATATTTTCCTCACTATTTGGATATGATTCGTGAGCCCTTAGTTTCATATGTTCATGTATCTACACTGCTGGATGATTCTATTATTGTGGACTGTGTGTATCGGTCGTGCGTGGTAACTATTGGGGGACTGGAGATTAGAGTTGATCTCTTATTTCTTAGTATGATTGATTTCGACTTGATTCTGTATATGGACTTGTTGTCCCCATGTCATGCTATTCTGGATTGTCACACTAAGACCATGATGTTGGCAATGTCGGGGTTACCTAGGATCGAGTGGAGAGGTTCTTTGGACTATGTTTCCAATAAGGTAATTTCAAATCTTAAGGCCCAACACATGGTTGGGAAAGAGTGTTTATCATGTTTGGACTTTGTGAGAGATGTTAATGCTGATACTCTCACCATTGATTTTATTCTGGTAGTGCGAGACTTCCTGAATGTGTTTCATGTAGACTTGTCGGGCATGCCACCCAACAAGTATATTGGTTTTGGTATTAACTTGGTGCTGGACACTCGGCCCATTTCTATTCCTCTGTATCCTATGCATTATCAGAGTTGAAGGAATTGAAAGAGCACTTTAAGAAGCTTCATGATAAGGGGTTCGTTAGGCCTAGTGTGTTGCCTTGGGGTGTACCGATTCTGTTTGTGAAGAAGAAAAATGGTACTATGAGGATGTGCATCGACTATAGGCAGTTGAAAAATGTTACAATGAAGAACAAGTATCCTTTGCCACGCATTGATAATCTATTTGACTAGCTTCAGGGAGCTAGGGTGTTCTCCAAGATTGATTTGAGGTCTGGGTATCATCGGTTGAAGATAAGGGACTCGGATATTCTGAAGACGCATTCATGACCCGCTATGGTCACTACAGGTTCCTTGTGATGTCTTTTGCACTGACCAATGCACAGCAGCATTGATGCATCTAATGAATAGCGTATTCCAGCCATATCTTGATTTGTTTGTCATACTATTTATTGATGATGTCCTAGTCTACTCAAGTAGCCTGGAAGAGCATGCACAACATCTGAGGATTGTACTACAGAGGTTGAGGGAGGAGAAGCTTTATGCCAAGTTCTTCAAGTGTGAGTTTTGGCTCAGTTCGGAGGCATTCTTGGGGAACGTGGTGTCCAGTTAGGGGATTAAGATGGATCCAAAGAATATATAGGCGGTTCACAGTTGGCCTAGACCTTCTTTAGCCACGGAGATTCGGAGATTTCTCAACTTGGCAGTATGTTATTGTCGCTTCATGGATGGTTTCTCGTCCATTCATGTGCCTTTGACCGAGTTGACTCAGAATTTATGAGTGTATTTTCTAATTCATTAAACCGTTTGCCAATACGACATCATAGTAGAGAGATATATGCATTTTTGTTAGACCACGCAAGCTGCTAGGTGACAAGTAGGTGTGTCACCTACTTGCTTAAATGAGAGTCCGAAAATGGGCCAGTTCGGGTCGTCCAAAGAGACTTTTTAAAGGACTATTTCGTTCATATAATACTCTGATAACAGGGCACAATAACTAGACCAAAACCCCTGTAAAAATCCTCCCAAAAATTGCACACAAACCCTAATTGAATTTCTCTCCTTTTCAAGTTCTAGATGGAGGAAAAACCTTTGAAGAACCTAGATAGGAGATAAGTTATTCAACAAATAAGTTAATTTTACTGCTCTCTTTAATCCATTTTTTTTGATGGAGATGTATGGAAAGTCATTCTATAATTTTAAGAACTCACCGGACGGTGATAGGAAACTGTGAGTTTGAGTCATTCACTTGTAGCAGACTGTTTTGTGGATTGTTTTGTGTTTCCGTTGGATTGCGTGTTTTACTAATTTTTTATGGAGTTTGGGAGGAGGAAGGGTGTGGAGGAACACCATATAAATTCAGGTGGTGTGCTGGTCATTCATCGTAACAATTGCAGTTTGTTTGACACTACTACGGTGGTCGTTTTGTGTATGAAGAGATTAGGGTGTGTTGGGCTGTTTTGTAGTATTTTGTGGTGTATATGAGGTTGGAAAATAATGTGTACATGTTGATATTGTTGTGTTATTGTGTTTTTGGTGTTATCTTGAATTTGGAGGAAGTAAGGATTATAGGGAAGATGCTTCCCCTTTTAATACAAAATAAGCTTGTTGTTCATTGTGCGATAGTTGTACCTTTCGTAACTTAATGATAGTATTATTATCATTGTTGTAGATTAAAGTGCGAAGAGGAGAATTAAACTTGGTGATTGTAAAGATTTTGAAAAGATATGTTAAGGCTAAATATTTCTTCATTTTAGCATGATCTCGTAACTACATGAGTTTGATAACGAGCCATAAAGAGAAGATCGTATTCCTGAACTTATGTACATTATCCTTGTCTCATAAGTTACAGTATTCTCCCTTATTGGGACTTCATATTCAGTTTAGTATTGTGTTCTTTCAGCCAAGATAACATATAGTGTTTGTGTATATATATATATATATATACACACACACACACAGAGTATTACAGTACTTTCACCACCATCGAGCTATAATCGGTGGGTAGGCCCCTATTGGGCAACCTCCGATAAGATGGTAAGTTATACCGAGCCTACTGTGGTCGAGCGCCTATGAGCGAGCCTAGAATGGATGAGATACAAAGCCTAGTATGGCCGAGTGCCTATGAGCGAGCCTACTACGGCCGAGCAGTTACACTTACCGAGTCTTATAGGGCCTGAACAACTATTTTTCTTACTATATTGAGAGAGATAAGTCAGTATTAGCAGGTAAGAATATCTTCAGTTATTATATTATCAGTTCAGTTTCAGATTTCAGTTATCCTGTTACCTTACATACTCGGTACATTATTACGTATTGACGTCCCTTTTGCTAGGGACGCTGCATTTCATGCCTGCAGGTCCTAATAGACAGCTGAATAGACCTTCCCAGTAGACAAAGTCAAACATGAACTTGGTTGGTAAGCTCCACTTCCTCAGAGTTACCAGGTCTATACCTTGGAGTCCATTTTATATATACAAGTTTGATGGTTAGGTCGAGGCCCTGTTCAGACCATGATATAATTCAGTTATTCCTAGAGGCTTGTAGACGATTCTTGTATATTTTCTATATCAGTATTATGGCTTTACCAGCCCTATGTAGATGTTTAGTTTGGTATTGCTGGTTGTAGACATTATTTTAAGATGATTCAGAATATGGCCTCACCTAAGTTGAGGGTTACCCTCCAGAGTTCACAGTTACAGAGTTGTATGCTCGGGCCGAGTATGGCACCGGGTGCCAGCCACGCCTCTTCAGGGTTGGGGCCTGACAAACTTGGTATCATAGTAGTTTTATCCTAGGAATTTTACAAGTCGTATCTAGTAGAGTCTTGTTTATGTGTTGTGCACCACACTTATAAGCAGGAGACTACAGGGCATTTAGGAATTTCGCTCTTTCTTCTTACTCTAGATCGTGCGGTAGAGCTCAGTTGTAAGAATTCAAACTCCTAAATTTTAGTATATTCGTAATACAACGACACCTACATCCAGAGAGACATTTGGTAGGAGATTGGATATGGCCGTGGAAGAGTTGAGTAAGAAGGACTCGATTTTGCATCATGCTTAGGATGAGTAAATGTGAGGTCTTCAGCAGATCATGTGTGTACTAAGACATGTAAGCTTCTTGATAAGGAACCCTAAGGCATGAATATCTATCCACTTATATGGTAAAAATCAATAAGAGAATCAGAAGGTAGATACAACTTTAAACAATTCATAAAAGCAAGGTAAAAGAGGGTATGAGGTACCAAGTTAGTGGAGATTATAAGTATTTAAAATTCAGGCAGAGAAATATAAGCATTCTGAGTTACTCTCCACAGTAACAGAGATATATACAATTGGGCCCACCCATCTCAGTTATGACCTATGGGAGCTAACATTTATTGTTCAAGAGAAAGATAGGACATCATGATCCGGCTGGGATTTGAGTAACCCAAAATGGTGGATGGATTGTTACATTAGCTAAAATTTTTGAAGGATAGTGCAATGTGGTAATAGATCTCTTTGTGAGACACCCACATGGTGCACTCTAGAATAGAATAGTTAGATATGAATACTTGAATGTTCAAAAATTTCAAAAAACAGGTAGTGGAATCCTAGAAGGGATAAATATTTACCCTAGTATGGCTCCCGTCCCTAGTCAAGAGAGAATGTTAGGCAACCTGAAGAGCCAGTAGATGGAGCAAGGGTAGATAAAAGCGAAAGAATATTTGTCGAAGTTTTCCAAATAGGGTAATAGACAGAGATATTAGCAGGAGAATAAGAAGAGAGTAAATGAAGTATTATGAGTAAGATGTTATAAATTGGTGACAACGATAATTCAAAATATGACAAGATGACAAAATCTATAGTCAAGTGAAGGAAAAGACAAGAGGTGACAGGCCTTGAGACCATAAAGAGTATAGGCTATAAAGTCATATCCTTATTTCGAGAAATGATTTGGTGACTCCAACATGATTATTAGAAGGCTACGTTAGACCTCTATAGTAATAGAAATTAGTATGGGATGGTAAACAAGAAAAAACAATCGAACATGATTTGGGGACCGAAGGATTTGATAATAGTCGGCATCGTGAGAATTTTAGAGACCACGTTCCAGAAATAATAGAATGAACAACGGAAGAATAACCTTTGAAGGTCATTCAGGAAGACGCTTCCCTAAAGCAAGCACTATGCGCAAAGTTAAGCTTAAGAAACTAAGTGTGCCAGTTACACTAGGTGTCATCCTTGCACGTAAGAAATTCAGTTATCCCTACTAGAGAAGGGTTACCACAAGGTGAGTAAGAGTGAGTGAAGACGTGAAAAGATGCCAAAGATGAAGAGGTAAAACATATATAGGTAAATCTTCATAGCATTAAATGCTAGTACTCCCCTAG